>JAVJIF010010160.1:0-135831 GCA_038442645.1 Agave tequilana | reverse complement strand
CACATCTCTGCTACACTCATCTTTTAAGCATGATATCTCTTATAACCCAATTCTGTGCCATATAGCAAAGCTGGCCTAATAGCAGTTCGATAAACTTTTTTCTTCAGCCATAACGGAATATTACGATCACATAAAACTCCTGTTGCGCTCCTCCATTTCAACCAGCCGGCTTGGATCTCACGGTTAACATCACTATTGATCTCCCCATCCTTTTGGATAATGGAACCCAAGTACGTAAAATGACTATTCATAGGTATTTCTTGACCATCTAGTGTCACAATATTATAGTCTCGAATTTCCTATTTACTGGATTTACACTCCATATATTCTGTTTTGGTCCTACTTAATCTAAACCTCGAGATTCTAGAGTTTGCCTCCATAACTCCAATTTTGCATTTACCCCAGCTCTCGTTTCATCGACTAGGACAATATCATTAGCAATAGCATACACCATGATATCTCATCCTGAATAACTCTAGTAAGCTTATCCATCACTATGGCAAATAAGAATGGACTCAATGACGATCCTTGATGCAATCCAATTGTATAGAAAAATCACTTGTTATGCATCCACAAGTTCTGACATTTGCCACTACTCCATCGTACATGTCCCTGATTATGTCAATATATTTGACGGGACTCTCTTCTTTTTTCATCAATGTCCACTATAAAACCTCTCTTGGTACCTTATCATAAGCTTTTTCTAAATCAATAAAGACCACATGCAAATTACTTTTTCTCTCTCGAAAACGCTCTATAAGTTGACGAAGCAAATGAATAGCCTCTGTCGTTGATCGCCTCGACATGAACCCAACTAGTTTCTCTGATATTTTAACAGTCTACCTTAACTTGTGTTCAATTACCCTTTCCCAAAGCTTCACGGTGTGACAAATGAGTTTTATTCCACGATAGTTTGAATAACTCTAGATATCACCCTTATTCTTATAGAGAGGTACTATGGTACTCTTCCTGCACTCATTTGCCATCTTTTTAGTTAGCCAGATCTTGTTAAAGAGGTTTGTTAGCCATCTCACGGCCACCTCTCCTAAGCATCTCCATACCTCAATAGGATTTCCAACCGGCCAACAGCTTTCCTTGACTTCATTCTCTTCAAGGCCTCTAACTTCAAATTCGCTAATTCTGCGCATATAATTACAGTTCATATCTTGACACTGAATGTAAGGTCATCCAAATCTTGAGTAGAACTACCATTGAACAATTGTCAAAATACTCTCTCTCATTTTTCTTTGATTTCTTCATCTCGAACTAAAATCTTCTGATCCTCATCTTTGACACATCTCATAGTACATACTCTAGTCTTTCTCTCCTTTATTTGAGCAATTCTATATATATCCTTTTCAACCTCTTTGATGTCCAACTTCTCATATATTTTCTTTGTACACTTTAACTCTTGTATTCTGAACAGCTTTCTTAGCGTTCTCTTGGCTAGCTTATACTCTTAAAACTCACTCCATCACAATTTTTCTTTAAATCTCTGTAAGAGTTCCGTTTGATCTTAATGGCAGCTTTTACCTCTTCATTCCACCATGAATGTATCCTTACATGGTGGAGCACCCCCCATGACTGACCAAGTACATCTTTAGTTATTCTTTTAATGCAGCTAGCAATTTTATTTCATGTTGTATTGGGATCATCTTGGACTTTTCAATCTAATTTATGTACTACTCGATTTACAAAAACTCCTTAGTTACTTTCTTTTTAGCCGCCACCACTTAATCTTAGGATCTAACTTATGTTTAATCTTTCTAAATCTCCTTCTAATCTGGATATCTAAAATTAGAGTCTATGTTGGTTACTACACTCTCACCCGTACTACCTTACAATCCATACAACAACCTCTATCTACTTTTCTATTAAAAAGAAATCTATTTGGCTTGCACTTGATCCACTTCTAAAAGTGATCAAGTGAGACTCTCTCTTTCTAAATCAAGTATTCGCTAAGATCAAATCATAGGACAAAGCAAAATCTAGAATCGAGTTACCTGGTTCATTTCTTTTTTCAAAATCAAATCCTTCATGTACACTATCAAACCCATAACGACTAGTTCCTACATGCCCCTTGAGAACACCGCCTATGAAAAGCTTTTCTCTAATTGGTATGTCTTGTACTATCTTATCTAAATCCTCCCAAAATTGACGCTTACTAGACTTATCAAGTCCTACTTGTGGTGCATAGACACTAATAACATTAAAAATCTTCCTACCTAAAATAAGTTTAATTAGTAAAATCTTATCACTCTTTCTCCTAACCTCTACTGCATTCTCAAGCAATTATTTATCTATGATCACACCCACTTCATTATAATTTCTATCTCTACCAGTATACCAAAGTTTATAACCCCAAGGCTCTATAATTCTAGCTTTTTCGCCTACTTATTTAGTTTCCTGCACACACAAAATACTAACATTCCGTCTAACCATAGCATCAACTAACTCTGCTAATATACCTGTAAGAGAACCTATGTTTTATGATGCTAACCTAATCTTATATTCATGAACTAATTTTTTACCCTCACCCGCTCATAAAAGTGTGGGAGCCCTTACTTATTTGACACCACATCTGGGCTCTGATGTGGCGCATTATTTTTGGACGATGACCTAGCAACCCTTACCCACTTTTCACTACACTCAGGTTCCGATGCAACGCGTCGCTCAGTAGGGAACGACCCAACGAAATTTAGTTCTTAGTTCATATTTATAGTATGTGACAATATTTTACTTGGTTGTCACAGGCCTACCACAATCCTCCTCCTTTATCCTGACTTGGGACAGGTAGTGAACGGTGCATTGGCGAAGTTAACAATCAAAATTGACAATAGTGTTTATATAATATTAATAATTATTTACAATAATAACAACCACAATAATAATAACAACTAATAATAATACTAATTATAATAATAAGAATAACAACAATAATAATACTTATACTACCTTAACAATGATAATAAGAATAATAGTAACACTAATAATAATAGTAACAATAACAAGCTTAATAAATAATAATGTAACAATTACTACTGATAATAACATCAATAATAATAACGATAGTAATAGAATAACAGTAATTAAAATATTGATAAGAAATAATGGAAATAATATATATAACCAAATTAGCATTTACCATCTTAAAATAATTTTGCATAATTAATAATAATAGTCATAAATCAATTTTAATGAAATAAAAGTATAGCAAAAAAATTAATAAATACATTAAAAAAATTAAAAATACAGTAATTTAAACTAGGAATATTATAGAACAAAAGTCCCTTAAGAGACACATGTACCTGAAAATAAGGCAATAAACTATATATCAACTGGAGATATAAGGAATAAAATAAATTATTATTGATGACATAAATGCTTTCACAGTAGCACTTGAAATCGCCAGAAATGATAAGGATCCTGACTATGATTAGCCAAAATGGAAAGAAGCAATACAGCAGAATTAAACTCTTTAGTAAAACATAAAGTATTTGAACCTGTAGTCCAAATGCCTGAGAATATAAACATGCAGGGTACAAGTAGGCATTTATTCAAAAAATAAATGAAAATAATGAGATTGTAAAATAAAAGCTCGACTTATAGCACAAGGTTTCCTGTAAAACCTGAAATTGATTATGAAAAAATATACTTTCTATAATGGATGCTACCTCTTCGCTATTCGATCTCTTTGGTAGTCTCTGAAGGACTAAACATGCGTCATATGGATATAATTGTGGTATATTTATATGAGTCGTTTGATAATGGCACACGACACACACACATATATATAGAAGATCCCTGAAGGATTCAATTCCTGAAGAACAGTTGGTTTGGACTATGTTTTCGTGTACGACGACACCGCTATTTCATAGATATCTGTAAAACAAATATAGTTGCAACGTCGTCCAATCACTCTGAAATTCTTACAGTCCATGAAACAAGTCGTGAAGGCATATGGTTAAGATTTATGATCCAACATATTTGAGAATCATCCGAATTGTCATCAACGAAATATGCTCCATCAATATTGTTTGAAGATAATGCTGCTTGTATTGCACAAATTACAAAAGACTACATTAAAAGAGACAGGATCAAACACATATCACCTAAGTTCTTCTACACACATGAGCTCCAGAAGATAGACAATTTTGATATTCAGCAATATGGTCAAGTGATAATCTGACAGATTTATTCATAAAAGTGTTGTTGATATCAACAGCCAAGAAGCTGGTACATAAATTGAAATGCGCCGCCTCAGAGATGTTACGTGCTGAAAGTGGAGTTTATCTCATTAGGGGGAGTATATTATTAATAAGTCTACACACTGTACTCTTTTTTTCGTCCAAGTTTTATATCCCACTGGGTTTTTCTTGGCAAGGTTTAACGAGTCATTGTCATACGCTCACCAGTGTATATGCATATGTACTCTTCTTTTCTTTAGTCTAGGTTTTGTCCCACTGGGTTTTACTGACGAGTTTTTAACGAGGCATATTCATGGATGGTGAACATCTAAGGAGAGTGTTGTAAATGCATAAATTAGTGGATGATCATCACACCTCTTCACTTTCTTTCTTGTAAATGCATATTATGAATGCATGAGTTAGTTGGTGAGAGCTCCACCTTCTCCCTTATAAATACATATTATGAATGCATGAGATAGCGAGAGGCCTCTCCATCTCCTCCTTGTAACATATGTTTCCATGTGTCTTTAATAGAGGCTACAAGGAAGAATGAAGAATGCACAAGTTTGAGAACAATTTCTCTTGATTTTCTTCTTCATTTCTCTATATTTTTCTTAGTTTTTAACAAACTAAAATTATCTCATCGATTGTTTTAGTATGTGCTTAACTTTCAAGAAATAGAAAGATCCATTGGGAATTAATTTCAAACTGGGGATATAACTGAGTTTTTATACTTAAATTAGGTGTGTAGAATATAAGGGTATTTTGGGGATCTATTTTATTTACTAATTTATTGGGTCTACTTATCACCTTTTTGGGTTTAAATAATCGCACTTTATGATTTCCTATATATTGTCAACTGAAGGTTACTCCATCAATTTCAACTTACAGATAAGAGTTGTTTTTCTTTATGCAGGTCAAGCCTTATTTGGTTAACATGAGTTAGCAAGAGTTAAATGCTAACTTTTTTCCAAATACTCAAAAAGAATAAGAGTTGCATACAGTGATTAACTTGAATGCAAAGAGCAAAGTTAAGATTTTTAGAAAAAAATTTATGTGTTTGACCTCTGTTTTTTGTGATGAACTTGGAGTTAACAATTTCATCTATGGAGAGGAATTGCTAACTGTTGATAATAAGTAATGTAATTTTCTAACTCTTGTCTACTTTTAATCTGAAATTCTGAAACTACTTTACTCTTAACTCCTACACTCTCTTAACCAAGCAAGGCCTCATATGTATACAATCATATGCTAAAAAATATGAAGTCCTGAATATTTGTTTCATGTTAAATGAGAAAATATGGTTGCGGATATCATTGCAAACCATGGCAACTTTCTTGGGGACAATTTGTTATGAAATTTCACAACCAACATCATATATTATCTAATCCATATATGGCAATGCTATTTATAACTAGAAACCTTTGGAATCAATAACCTGATATCTTGGTTGTGTTTATAAGTATAAACTATTAACCATCAGTAATAGAGAAAAATAGTACACATGATCATAGTTTGATTTTTGGTCAAAATTCCTAATTTATAGTTGAACTAAAGTTAAATAGTAGTAATTATATGTAGAGACTATGCAATTATTAATCCCAGCTCTTGAAAATCACGTTTTTTTTCCATGTTTGGATCATATTCGACTTTTATATGGCCTAGCTCAGGTCAATCAGGGCTAAGAGTTTAAGTTTTCGTCAAACTTTTCAATGAGACTTCCTCTTATTATTTTACCTTTAAATTTCTATTTTGGTATAATTTCCCTTTCTTTTCAGCTGGAAGTAGAAATAATAAATCAATTGAACCATCTTCATTTTTCATTATCATTAAAAATTTAATATTACGCAATTTGCTTTGTACAGCGATCAACAGGATTTTTTTTCTTAGATATGAGAAAATAGTAAAATTAAATAGTACTACTACTTAAACTCTTTGTCTCTTTTTTGAGTGAATTCTTATACATATTGCTTAATTTGTATTGTACATTAGCTCTCCTAGCTTACAATATTTCAAGCAACTTTTATTCAGTTAAAAGAATAATAATGATTACAATAACAACAAAAATCTTATTAGATATTCAAAAAAAAATTTTATTCAAGCAAAATATTTATGATAAAGCAAAGGATAAACTCACAAATGAAAATAAGGCATTCTTCTTTAAAAAAAAAACTTTTGAGAACATTATAAAAAAAACTTCACTTTAGTTTTCTGAAAAATTTGTGCCCTAATCAATTGCCAATACATTACAACTAAGGCCTTAAAATGAAGTTGAGATGCTTGTTGTCTAGCGTACACTAGTTATGATGTCTCTTATAAATCAAATCTTAACTTTTCAAATTAAACAAACTACGTTTCTCATTAAATACAACTCAAATTGACCAATCATCTAAAATAAAGTCAACACAAGAATAAGATAGTTGTTCTTCAACTTTTTTATTATAAAGTAAAAATTGCTTGAAAAAATTAAGTATAAAACTTTTGAAGGAAATCTAGTTTAAGTTGAACATAACGTTTTGATCTGTGTATCCATCAATCAGGTTATAATATTTTTATCCATCAATTTCAATTATTGCCTTTTATCTCTCTTTTCTTTTTCCCTCTCTAGGTCCACAATGTGTCCAACAAAATTTATTATTATAATTTAATAACAACTGTTTAGAAACGTTGGTTTATTGATTTATTTTATTATTATAGTCAAAGTATTATTGTTTTTGAATATATGAGTTGAATGGTTCATTCAACACACACAAGAGAAAAGAAAAAGAAAAGTCAAATAAGAATTTATGATACTCTATATTTGAAAATACACTTAGAGGAGGGTGAATAGGTATATGGCTAATCTAATGACAAATGATGCGGAATTAAAAACTAAATGCAACACACTATGTGTAACTAAAGAGTGTAACCGAATTTTCGGTGAAGGGCTCTGGACTAACTCCTCTAAATTCTTCTAAATAAGAATTGAGGTATTATTTGAAGCTCTCTTGGTTCAACAATATGGGCACACACACAAACAATACCAAGCATATATGTATGATATGAATAATATGAAATAATGTAAGGTATAAAAGAGGGAGTTTAAAGATAGTGGATCAATCGCAAACACCGAGATATGTTTCGAGGTTCGAGCCACTGCTCTACGTCCCCGCCTTCAAACAGAAGGATTTCCACTAATGCGTCCACAAAGGACTTCACACACAGGGAACCTCCACTGAGGATTTGGGTAATACAACATAAGAAGAACACAACTCCTCTCTCCAATAAACAACCTCTACACAAGAGGCAAGGCACAATAACTATCACCTCACACAAGAGGGATAAGATACTAAGCCAAAACTCCAACAATCACCTCTACACTTAGAGGGATAGGCACAAAGCCAAAACTCCAATCTCAATCACCTCTATAATTAGAGCGATACCAACAAACCCAAAGCACAACCTCCACAATCACCTCTACACAAGAGGGATAACAACAACACAAAGAAGATTATAATTCTTGGTGATCTCAAAGATCACAAAACCAATTATCCTAACAAAAACAAGACCCTATAGATAGGATAGATATGATAGCTCAAGTGTGAGAAAACAAGGAGTTTGAAATGAAAATAATAAAGAAAAATACTTGGAAAAATCTCCAAATAGATATTGAAAATAAGATTAAAACCAATTCCCAAAAGGCTCTCTTTTCTTTGAATTTTCTAACACTTTAAAACAAATAAAGATAAATCTTTTTAACCCAAAAACTTTTTGAGATCTTGCTGCTAAAACACTTGTAAAGATAGGGAAAATTACTCTTGAGATTCTTAAATAAAACAGCCCAAGAGGGGGCTATTTATAAGCCACCCAAAAATTTGCCCATTGCAGCAGGAAAGGGCAAAACTGACCTTCCGATCGACCACCCGGTCGACCGCCGCAACGGTCATATTTCTGACCGTTGTGCCTCCGGTCGTTCGCCTGGTCGACCGGGCCAAGCCATCAGTCAACCGCCCGGTCGACCGGCTAAGCACCCGAGAGTTGGGTGCTTTCAGTCGGTCGACCGTGCGGTCGACCGACTGTTGTGGCTGGCCTTTGTGCACGTCTCGTGCACATCGGTCGACCGATCCGGTCGACCGACCACTGGTCCAGTCGACTGGCTCGGTCGACCGCCAGCTGATCTGGCTGGTTAATTTTGGGATTTGAAACTTAGGTATTTTAACTCCAATAAAATCTCATAAAATCACATAAATTTCACAAAAATAATTCTTGTAAGATCTTTGAAGTACAAATATGTGTGACTAAAATTCAACACATTATAAATAATTTGAATTATTTTTGTGATATTGAAATTTGGCCTTTAAACAAAAATCGTATTTTTCAAAAAGCAAACTCTGAAATGGAAAACCGTTTTCTCCAAAACTCATGTAAATACAAAAACATGATATTGAAACAAATTTGAAGCATATTATATATAGATAGAATCCAATATACATATAAGATATATATCTATGTTTTTGATATGAAATCCAAGACCGGTTAAACCCAAAACCAAAACCAATAAACTTTAAGTTTGTGTCTGTGTGTGAACTTGAGCATATCAATACTATCTATCTTTACATAAGATCTAAACATAATCTTAAACTAAACAAACTGAGGTCTTCTTGTAGAACTCCGTCTCTAAGTTGACTCAGTCCAAACACGACCCAACGAGCTTGACTCAAACCGAGTGCTAGATGCGATCTTGACGCGCGAGCTCTTGAATCTACATATGTTAGCTCTAAAACTCCTTTGTTGAAGCCCAACACCTACTAAGATCTTGATCAATAACTGAAACTCTATAAACACAAGATCATTAGTAAACTATAACTACATGAGTTAATCATCATCAAAACTAGAGTGATGGGCTTTGGGCCAACAATCTCCCCCTTTTTGATGATGACAAAACTCATGGAGTTATATATGCATGGATTAAAGTTAAGCTTCATAGAAGCTCCCCCCTTAACTCATGCATAGCAATAAACATAAAGATATTCAATGAAGCTCATAAATCAAACAATACATACATGCATAAATGGAAATAAACATGCATAAACTCACCAAATTCTTTTCCCTTTTCGCATAAACATGCATATAAAAACTCATCAAATACTTCTCCCCTTTTTTGTCAATTCATCAACAAGGGGCAAAAACAAATCAAACAGTAAAGTTATATATGAGATATACATTCATGAAGAGGAGAGACGTAAAGTTAACTCCCCCTGCATACATGCATTTATATGAAAAGAGATGACTAGACCCTAACCACATAAAGCATAATATATAATGTATAAGTAGACATGTTAAACTCCCCTTACACTCGTGTACTGCATACCAAAGAGAGGTCAATCACTTCAATATAAAATACACTCAACATGAATCTATATATAGAGAAGATTTTAAGCTTCCCTTACATATAAGCAATACATATCAAAACATTATGAAACCATTTTAAAACAATTTTATGAATTTTCTTGAAGTTAACAAAATAAGTTTTGATATCAATGAAAGTGAAACATTTTATATCTTTTATGCCAATTGAAAATATCTTGTAAAATTTTGATACCAATTGAAAATGAAATATTGTCCGTTTTTTATACCAATTGAAATATATATTATAATTTTGATATCAAATGAAAGTAAAAATTAAATTTTTAGGTAAGCACAACTCACTTTGCAATAAGGATATCAAATTGAGAATAACACCAATTTAAGATTATTGATATCAATATTGAAAATGTTAGCATATACCAAAACAAAGTATTTTTCATCATAAAGAGTGTGAGTAAGATATCAATTGAAAATAAAACCGATTGAACGATAAAACACGAATTTTTCTCCTCCTTTATGAAATACTAATAAAAATACGCATAAGCTTGTATAAGATACCACAAAGAAAAATAATTGACATTAAAGAGTAAATTAAGCTTAGCATAACATGTGCTTTAAGATGTAAAGATATTGTAAGTACAATCAAATCATATATATATATATATATATATATATATATATATATATATATATTATATATATATATATATATATATATATATATCTGTATGAAAATGAATATACCAATTGAAATTGATACTAATTGAAGTTTAAAACATACATATATAGAAAACACAAATATGAGTATACAAACATAAAAATATCAATTGTGATACCAATTGAAAATACAATGAGAATCAAGCGTATAACTCATAACTACCACCCTATTCATGCACATGTTTAAATAGATTTTCAATAAGAGCATACAAGACAGGGTCGCCCATTCAGCCGCCCTTGGAAGGAAGGGGTTTTCAAAAATATAAATTTGAAAATAATTTAACACAATTGAAAACTCTTCCAAAATGAAGAATTACGCAACTAGTTTCATGATAATCTTGTAAACTAGTACGAAGTCCTTCAAGTAAGGAATAAAATATGAAAAATATGAAAATTTAATTTTCATTAAATAATACAACATTATATATGTTTTTGTCTAAACTAGAAGCATATATACATATCCCAAACACAAATGAGTCCATAATAAAAATTTGTTTGAAAAGCAAGTGACTCTAGGATAGACATGTACATCTAAAGTTTTGGCAAAATTAACATATACATGAAGCTAAACACATTATCATGAAAATATGTACAAAATAGGGAATACAAGTTGAAATGTAAGAATCATCAAAACTAGGCTATACTAGTACATCTAATAAGTACAAATGAGTAACATAGCACAAACATATAATAATCAATTTGTGGCTCACTAGTTGTACAAGTATATACACAAGTTTTAATGAAAACTATATCTAAACATGTAATCGAAATATGAAGTGCAAAACCATAAACAAATATGATCATCAAGGTAAATGTACGTGTTTTAGAGCTATGATATACACAACAGCTAAACTAAAATTAAAACAAAAAAATATAAGTTCATATAAATATGGGTGTATCTCAATTACTACTTATGTATATCACAAGTCTAATAAGCATGGCATTTAACATAATAATCATGAAAAACTAAAACATGCTAAAAAATAATCAATGAAAGCATGTAAACTAAATCAAAGTTAGAGGTAGTTACCAAAATCATTAGGGCTAATCTCTAGATCTCCAAACCATGATGATCCTCCCACCAAACTTCCTTGAAAGTGATGCATCCAAAATTGTCACAATTTATAACTCAGAACGCATCCACCATCGAGGCATCATTACTCTCACATCAAGCGAGAGCTCACACCTATATCAAATACAATAGGGGTGAATTTTTGTACCCATACCTTGTTGGGTCCATAGGGGTTAGCACCTTTGCTAACCCAAATAAACTTGTTTGCAAATTTTGAATTATGTATCCTATCATAATAAAACTTTACAAGGTGGCTCTTACGTCCACAATGTGTACAAGTGTACACATGAGCATACTTTGAATCATGTGTGTGAGCATGTTGAGCATGTGTATGCCGTGTATATTATGTTTGAATATGTGGTGCATGTTTCTTATGAAACATGAATTCCAATTTCTTGTGATCCATAGCACATTGGCTCAGAATAGAGCCCAAACAATCAACATTCTTCTTTAACAAAATTATATCATTACAACATGAGAAGAGGAGATGGAACAAGCAATAGGAACATTAGATGATGAAGCTATAGTAGCATGGCAAATATGAGAAGATAAATCATTTTTCAAAGATTTACTTTCTTTTGAAATTGAAGCAATTTTATTTTTCAAAGAATTGTTCTCTTTTATAACAAATCAAGTTTTGAAGATAAAATCTCATTTTTCTTTAAAACATCATCACAATTATTTTTATTTTTTAAAATTTTAATTTCCTTTAGAGTAAGGTCAAGTTGGGATTTCAATGAGTCCCTTTCAATTGAAATCTCATCCCTCTCTTGTAAAACAATATCAAGTTTAGAAGACAAATTTTTATTTTCTTCGTTCATTTTAAAAAAAATTCAAAAGTTTGTATTTTTCTAACAAGTTTTCACACACAATAGATAGTTTTTCATTTAATGCATCTTCATCCATGTTATCATAAGAAGAACTAGAACTATCATCTACTTGAGTATCCGATTGTATCTCAAGGGAGTCATTCCCTTGGACCATGTAACAAGCATCGTCGGACTCATCTCCACTAGATTCTTTCTTCACATAATTCGTCGTTTGTAGCTTGGGAGAGGTCAAAGTGTGCCACACTGTAAAAGCAGAATCACAATGAGAAACAGTCATAAGATATTCTTTGCTTACAGTGCGCCTAAGTGCCTCTAGGCTTTGTGCATTGGCCTCTATATGCTTGTCATTACCAAGATAAGATTTCTAGGTAGTGGCAAGGTAAACATGCATACCCTGGGTTTTAAGATACATGGACATCTTAACTTCAAATGCAAATACTAGATTAGCTAGCGAAGATCTCACTTCTAGGTGGTTAAACCTAATATCAGGAGCGTATGCTCTGATACCAATTGAAAATATACCTAGAGGGGGGTGAATAGGTGTATGGCTAATCTAATGACAAATGATGTGAAATTAAAAACTAAATGCAACACACTATGTGTAATCAAAATGTAGCCGAATTCCTGGTGAAGGGCTCTGGACTAACTTCTCTAAACTCCTCTAAATAAGAGTTGAAGTGCTATTTGAAGCTCTCTTGGTTCAACACTAGTATGGGCACACACAACAATACCAAGCATATATGTATGATATGAACAATATGAAATAATGCAAGGTATAAAAGAGAGAGAGTTTAGAGATAGTAGATCAATCGCAAAAATCAAGATATGTTTCGAGGTTCGAGCCACTACTATACGTCCCCGCCTTCACACAGAAGGATTTCCACTAATGCATCCACAAAGGACTTCCCACACAAGGAACCTCCACAGCTGATTTGGGTAATACAACACAAGAAGAACACAACTTCTCTCTCCAACAAACAACCTCTACAGAAGAAGCAAGGTACAACAACTATCACCTCACACAAGAGGGATAAGACACTAAGCCAAACTCCAACAATCACCTCTACACTTAGAGAGATAGACACAAAGCCAAAACTCCAATCTCAATCTCCTCTATACTTAGAGGGATACCAACAAACTCAAAGTACAACCTCCACAATCACCTCTACACAAGAGGGATAACAACAAACACAAAGAAGGTTACAACTCTTGGTGATCTCAAAGATCACAAACCATTTTTCTCACAAAAATAAGACCTTATAGATAGGATAGATATGATAGCTCAAGTGCGAGAAAACAAGGAGTTTGGAATGAAAATAACAAAAAATAACACTTGAAAAAAAATCTCCAAATAGATATTGAAAACAAGATCAAAACCAATTCCCAAAAGGCTCTCTTTTTCTTTGATTTTTCCAACACTTTAAAACAAATAAAGATAAATATTTTAAACCCAAAAACTCTTTGAGATCTTGCTGCTAAAACACTTGTAAAGATAGAAAAAATTACTCTTGAAATTCTTAAATAAAACAGCATGAGAGGGGGCTATTTATAAGCCACCCAAAAATCTGCCCGTTGGCAGCAGGAAAGGGCAAAACTGCCCTTTCGATCGACCGCCTGGTCGACCGGCACAACGGTCATATTTCTGACCGTTGTGCCTCTGGTCGACCGCCCGGTTGACCGGACCAAGCCATCGTTCAACCGCCCGGTCGACCGGCTAAGCACCCGAGAGTTGGTGTTTTCAGTCGATCGACCGTTGTGGCTGGCCTTTGTGCACGTCTCGTGAACGTCGATCGACCGATCCGGTCGACCGACCACTAGTCTAGTCGACCGGCTCGGTCGACCGCCAGCTGATCTGGCTGGTTAATTTTGGGATTTGAAACTTAGGTACTTTAACTCCAACAAAATCCCATAAAATCACATAAATTTCACAAAAATAATTTCTTGTAAGGTCTTTGAAGTACAAATATGTGTGACTAAAATTCAACACATATTATAAACAATTTGAACTATTTTTGTGATATTGAAATTTTGCCTTTAAACAAAAATCGTATTTTCCAAAAACCAAACTTTGAAATGGAAAACCGTTTTCTCCAAAACTCATGTAAATACAAAAACATGTATTGAAACAAATTTAAAGCATATTGTATATGGATAGAATCCAATATATATAAGATATATATCTACATTTTTGATATGAAATCCAAGACCAGCTAAACCGAAAATCAAAACCAATAAACTTTAAGTTTGTGTGTGTGTGTGAACTTGAGCATATCAATACTATCTATCTTTACACAAGATCTAAACACAATCTTAAACTAAACAAACTGAAATTTTCATGTAGAACTCCATCTCCAAGTCGACTCGATCCAAACATGATCCAACGAGCTTGACTCCAACTGAGTGCTAGATGCGATCTTAACGCGCGAGCTCTTGAATCTACATATGTTAGCTTCAAAACTCCTTTGTTGAAGCCCAACACCTACTAAGATCTCGATTAATAATTGAAACTCTACAAACACAAGATCATTAGTAAACTATAACTACATAAGTTAATCATCATCAAAACTAAAGTGATGGGCCTCTCGGCTAACAATATTATTATTCATCATATTGATTTTCGATATAATGTATCAATTTTCTCATATTTTTTGCATATATAAACAAATAAGGAAGGTAATTATTAAATTTCTGTTATATGTTTTAATTTTGTTGTTTTCTAAGATTGAATCGATGATTGAATTTAATATTTACCAGTGAAACTTGCATTTGTACGAAGAGAATGTTGCAATTTCTCTACTTGAAAAGAGAGAGAGAGATGCGAGCTTATGAATAACAAAATAACTAAGAAAATAAAATAAACAGATATTCCTAGTCGAAGAGAAAATACTAATTTTGAATATATTCATCTAGAATATTTAGTCTCATTTTCATATATAATTTAAAAGTCTTCGCGAAACAATCTTCATTAGGCCCCTCACATAGTTTTTGTACTCCAATAATTATTTTTTTCTTGTTTTTTTATATCATCATAGAAAAAATGTCACAATAATTTATTACGATTAGTTTTTAGGACGATACTTCTTTTATTAATGATTTACATAATTCATTAATTATATAATTCTAAAAAAACTAATTCCTTGAACATTGTAAATTTTGGCAAATAAAAATAGGCAAAATTCATCTACATAATAGTAATTGGATAGAAATTGATAAATACACAATAATTGAGTGAGAAACATTTTGTAAATATCATTGAGTATGAAATTATTTCACTCATATTAAAACAACTTAATCATGCTGCTTAAATAAATTTATTATTGATGAAAAGAACATTTAAATGTTTTGAAATCAAATATTCAACTGTAAACTACACATCTAATATATATGTTTAAATTTATTATAAAAGTAGAATATCTACTTTAAGATGAATTAAATTTATAGGAGAAGTTACTATATATAATATATGTCATTGTAGAAAGAAATAGATGATAAGCTTATAACATGAAAAAGATTTGAAAATAAGAACGATTATCTTTGAAGTGTTAGTAAAGTTAACTAGATAGCATTTTACATATATCATCGATTTATAAAAATCAGAGAGATAGTTCAAGCAATCAGTGAATTATTAATTCATGTTAAAAATTTTATGGTGTGTTTATTTCTCACATTTATACGTTTGTTTGTGCCAATGCACACAGAATAAATGAAAAATATATAAAGAGAATCATATGATTTAATGTAAAATTTACTATTAATGTTATTTGTTCTAATTTTAATTTCAATCAACTACTTTGAGATATTATAAGTTTGTCAGTGAGAATATTTAGATTATTATATGATAATCATGTCTTATTTGTGATAATGTAGTGTTATTTTAGAATTAAAATACACTCTTGATATTTACTTTACAAAATAAATGAATAGAAAGATCTTCATATAAATTAGAGTACAACTACTTGTACTCAATTTATTCAATTGACAATATTTGACAATAAATTTTGAACTTAAACTCAAAAATGTTGGGACAAGTTTTTATCTCATTACATCTTATGAAATCAAAACTTTATACACACATAATATATAAGTAATTAGGTCATTCACGGTTATTCTTTAATTTGTACTTTGGTTTAATCTTTTTAGGCAATTTAATATTAATCCTTGACCTATTTCAACTATGTTAGAAAGCAATATTACTTTGTTCTTTATCAGCATATCTTAATGTCAATTAACATGCTTCGAAGTATATGTTTCCAAGGTTTATTTATTTTCAAATTCTTATCATGAAACTTATCATATATAATTTAATCATCTTTCATGCAAGAATTGTATAAATAATTTTTCTTTAGTTAGTGTAATTGAGATTATTTCATGCTTTAGCATAGTTGGATATAGTTTGTTTCTATTGATTAGGTGAAAATTATGATAAAATAGGAAAATAACATATCATTATTTTCATACTTAAGTAAGAGTCTTATGCTCAATTATATTCTCAGTGATATATATTAATTTGAAAACTTTGCTATCGCGCTTATTATTACGTAATAATTATATTTAAATGATCATATTTTCTACTGTTTAAAAATGTAGCTATCTCTAATTAATATACAACAACAACTAAGCCATTTGTCCCAGGTATTTGGGGTAGGCTACATAAACCAAAAGAGAATTACGCCGGATCGGGCACATGGATCAGCTTTCTCTACTCATTCCTATCAAGGAATATGCCTTCACTAAGACCTTTAACCTCCATATCTTGTCGTATTACCTCCATCCATGTTTCCCCTGCGCTCTTTTAACTTGGCCTAAATTGATATACTCTACTCGTCGGACTGGCGCATCGGTAGGTCTACATCGTAACTGGTTTTCTCTCATCTTCTCTTCTATAGAGGCTACATCTATCTTAGTAAGAATATTCTCATTTCTCACCTTATCTCTCTGTGTGTTACCACGCATCCAACGAAGCATGTGCATCTTTGCTACACTCATCTTCTGGGCATGATTTCTCTTTATAGCCCGACATTTTGTGCCATATAATAAAGCTGACTTAATAGCAGTCCGATAAAACTTTCCCTTCAGTCATAACGGAATGTTATGATCACATAAAACTCCTGTTGCGCTCCTCCATTTCAACCAGTCGGCTTGGATCCTATGGTTGATGTCACTATCAATCTCCCAATCCTTTTGGATAATAGAACCCAAGTACTTAAAATGACTGCTCATCAGTATTTCTTATCCATTTAGTCTCACAATACTTGATCTCGGATCCCCTATTTACTGAATTTACACTCCATATACTCTGTTTTGGCCCTACTTAATCTAAAACCTCAAGATTCTAGAGTTTACCTCCATAACTCTAATTTGGCATTTACCCCAGCTCTCGTCTCATCGACTAGGACAATATCATCAGCAAATAGCATACACCATGATATCTCATCCTGAATAGCTCTAATAAGCTCATCCATCACTAGGCAAATAAGAATAGACTCAATGCAGATCCTTGATGCAATCCAATTGTGATAGAAAAATCACTTGTTATGCCTCCACAAGTTCTGACATTTGTCACTACTCCATCGTACATATCCTTGATTATATCAATATATTTGATGGAGACTTCCTTTGTCATCAATGTCCACCATAATACCTCTCTTGACACCTTATCATAAGCTTTTTTTAAATCAATAAAGATCATATGCAAATTTCTCTTCCTCTCTCGAAAACGCTCTATAAGTTGACAAAGCAAATGAATATCCTCTGTCATCGATCGCCCTGGCATGAACCCAAACTGGTGCTCTAATATTGTAACATTCTGTTTTAACCTGTGTTCAATTACCCTTTCCCAAGCTTCATGGTGTGACACATGAGTTTTATTCCATGATAGTTTGAACAACTCTAGATATCACCCATGTTCTTATATAGAGGTACTAAGGTACTCTTCCTCCACTCATTTGGCATCTTTTTAGTTAGCCAGATCTTATTAAAGAGGTTTGTCAGCCATCTCACGCCCACCTCTCCTAAACATCTCCATACCTCAATAGGAATTCCATCCGGGCCAACAGCTTTTCTTGACTTCATCCTCTTCAAGGCTTCTTTAACTTCAGATGCGCTAATTCTACGTATATAATTATGATTCATATTCTGGCACTAAACAGTAAGGTCATCTAAGTCTTGAGTAGAACTGCCATTGAATAATTTGTCAAAATACTCTCTCTGTTTTTTATTGATTTGCAAAGGGGAAAACTTACAAAAAAGGGTCGAGGAGCTAAATTACAAGTAACACAAAAGATTACAAGTAGATTTCCTCAGAGATTCTGGAGAAGTGTGCCGGTAGGAGTCTGGTCAGCGCGCGACCACTTTGTCCCTTTGACGATGCGAGCGATGAGATTCCCTTCTCGCCTGGTTCGGGGAATCGGAGAACAGAAGGTTGGTAGAACCCTCTTGTTTTTTCTTAAAACCGCCTTCACTTAGGAATTCCTTCTCGCCTGGTTCCGGAGATTCCTTGGAAGGAGGAAGGTATTTGGGTATCAGCACCCTAATTAGAGAAGTAGTTCTCTAAAGTCTCTGAATTCTTGAAAGCAAGAGAATAGATCTCTGTTTAGCCGTCTCTCTCTGTGCGTCTCTCTTATGCGTGTATTTGTGCGCCTCTTCTTCTTGTGCCCCTGGTGGGCTATTTATAGGGAGAGCAAGGGTATAATTGTCCCTTGAAAATATGAAAACAGATTGAATCAAATCTGTTCAAATCTGAAAAGTAGCCTTGCTGCGAGCTAGAATCAGCTTCTGCGAAGCTAGAAGTAGCAGGTAGATCGGTCTCCTGATTTGTTTTGATCCTTTTCATATAATTGAAAGATCTCCCTTGATCCTCTTACTCGTTTTAGGAGAGTCAAGAGATTATGACAATCAACTGTCAAATTTGATCTTGATTGGATTTAATCTCAATCTTGATTAGATTTGATCTCATCTGGAGATTTAATTGGTTAAAGGTTGACCATAGCAGACCCGCAGCGGAGCTGCCCGCCTTGAGCTCGCAGCAGAGCTGGAAGAAACATCTGGCGAAGTCAGAAAACAGCTCTTCAACGGAGCTAGATAACGTCTGTGGCGAAGCTACTGAACATTCTTCTGCTTCAAGCGAAGCTAACTCTCTGCGGAATTAACTGAGCACTTCAGGCGAAGCTATAGGTTAGCTTCCTGACGGAGCTTTGAATGGCTTCAAGGCTAAGTTGGATGATCTTAGCCTCTCAGGCGAGGCTATCCCTTTAGTCTTATGTGATGCTAAGTGCTAGCATCTTAGACCTGCTGAGGTCTGTTTAGAGACAATCCGGGCTTACTGTCTACTTCACTAGATAGTAGAGTCCAAGTTGCTGCTTTATCCCTTGGCGATGAATGAAAACTGGTCGTCAGCTCATCTGTCACTTGTCTTTTGTAAATGTCAACAAGTACAGAACTGGTCGTCAGCTTGTCTATCGCTTGTCTTTTGTAAATGTCAAAAGTTTAGACATTGTTCGGACCAATCATCCTTTCACTTGTCTTTTGTAAATGTCAACAAGTTTAGACATTGTTCAGACCAGTAAGAATCTTGTCTTTTTTAAAGTGGCAACAAGACCCCCTTCAAAGTTTTCGAAAGTCTGCAATGACTCAGACTTCGAAATACTTTGAATTGCTTTGATCGGTGGTATATGAAGTACGAACGTCGCCATGGTGGTTGAGTTCAGCTTCGCTTTCAATCCTGCTTTGGGATAGATTCGCCGAAGAATCGTGTAGATTCGCGACTCTGAGTAGCTTCACGTCTGGGTATCTCCGCATCTGGGTAGCTTCGCATCTGAGCCTCCCGGAATAAGTTCGCTTTGGAATGTTGTTCCTTTCCGAGGACAACTGCTTTCGGCCAGTTACGAGAAGGATTGCTCCTTTTTCGAGGTTAGAATAACCTCTCTTGCATTAATCGAGGGAGATCATTCCTCCCTTATGCGTTTCCGAGGGAGAATATTCCCTTTCTCAAGGCTTAATAAATGCACATTAATGAGGGAGATCATTTCTTTCTTGCACGGTTTCGAGGGAAACCATTCCCTTTTTCAAGGCTCAATAAATGCCTTAAATCCGCTCGCGTTTCTATGCTTGAAGCGGCAGCGCTCAGGCCATGAGGCCTATAAATAGGACACCTGAGGTCCTCTGAAGAGAAGTGTCTACTCTTCTCTTCTCTTAGTTATTAGAGAGAGATACTCAGATCTCTGAACTAGTGGGGATGCCCACTCTGGTCATTACCCGGCCAAGGACCGGTAAGTCTCGGTCATCTAGAGACTTTATCAATGGACAAATGACTTTAGGGAGTTTATCTCCCTTAAATTAGCTTTAACAGCTGCCTCAGGGATTGATTTTCCTTATTCTTTGTTTGTATTAGACTGATCTGCAGAGAAGGGTTTCAGCCCAGCTTCCCAGCGAAGCTATCATTTTGACTTGATCAAAGATCACTGCATGCTTGCCTGCTAAGTTCGCCACGTAGGCAAGAATTGGGACTTAGCCTCTTCAATGTTGAGCCAGCCTTGCCATATAGGTGGGGCTAAGACTGCGTCCCTCAGGATCAGTCTGGATCAGTCTGGCGAGGCTAGGACTTGGCTTATGCTGAGCTAGCCCATCATCACTGTGCAAACGAGGCTATCCTCTGCTTTAACTGAAATCAATCCTTAACTGAGTCGGATATAAATTGCTTCGCCCCCAAAAAATTTGACTTAGCGTTTTTTGGCTGCTTTTCCTTTGACTTACTGCTAACTTGTTTCAGTTTACATTGTAGTGAGCTATGTTCGCCATTCTTTTGTCTTGATGAAAGAAACCAAGAAGTTGCCTCTTGCTTTTCCAGTTGAAACTTTAATCCTAAGCAGGAGGAACAAACTGGGGCAGCTGATGTGTGCTCCCAGAAGAGGTTGGCAGTCGCTTATCTGAGATGATCCACTTCGAAAAAGCGGACGTCACCTGTAAGGTCCCGGATCCTTCATTGCCAATTTTCATCAAAAAAGATCCAGCCTTCTGGTGGCAATCGGTCCTTCGCCAATTTTGATTACGGAAGGTTCAACTTTCTGGTGGCACCATCTGCCATTATGCGAAGGATTACGGCCTTGTGCAGGAGGAAGGCCTTTCGTGTCCAGTTGGTTTGGCTTGGAAGTAAATAGGACCACTTGTATGCCTTTTGAGCAAATGACTCTGTTGTACGAAACACAATATTGATGTAGTAGTACCAATGTACCTTCCCTTTTAAATCAATAAAAGTTCAGTTTCTGATTATCCTTCACTTGAATTGGTCCGGCGGAGCTAGACTTCATACGAAGTTAAAGACAGAATCCGAGCTTCCAGCGAAGCTAGCATGAATGTTCCGCGAAGCTCGGACTGTGCTTTTAGCAGAGCTAAGGCATATGTTTCGGCGAAGTTATCGATACATCGCGTTAAGTCTGCACTTGACTTATGGCGGAGTTAGCCCTTAGCGGGGCTGAATCAGCGCTTCTTGGGAAGGCGTTTTAGGCGCCGTTTCAAATTAATTTGAAACGACAGCCTGTGCTCTTTTTGAGGCGTCGTTTCAGGCGATAATCGGCCTATAAAAGCCCGATCGGGCTGAGAGAGAAGGCATCACTTCTCTTTAAAATTTACAGAGCACTTGACTTTTTTCTTCTTCTTCTTCGTTCAAGAATTCAAGAACTTTCACAGTTCTTTAATGGCTCCCAAGAGACGAGCGGGAAAAGAGGTCGCAACCTCTGCAACGGAGGGTCCTTCTCCTCCTCCGGTCATCGAACGACCAATCGCCGGTAGGGATCTTTCTCTTTTGATCAGAGATTTTCATCTCTCTCTTCAAGCTGATTTCTGGTTGTCCTTAGATGAGCCCAAAATGATCAATTATGATTTGTTAAACGTAGGGAATTCGACTCCCTGAATTTTTATAGATTTCTTAACTGGGAATATTAGAACCGAAGGGTCTCTTCTTCAAGTTTCCAGGCGAAGCTATCCCTTAGGCGGTTCACATCCTGTTGAATGACAGGATGTGAAGCTGTCCTTTGAAGTGTAACTGAAAAGGACTTTAATGCCCTTAAAATAATCTTTAGGTAATAACACCTTTCTGACGAAGTTAGTCCTTGGGGCTTTGTTGCATTCTATTGTTCAAGGCTAAGCTTCCAGAGTGAAGCTAACACTTGGATATTTTTTCGCTTCCTGCCTTCGTGTGGAGTGCGGAGTTACGCTGCAGCTACGAAGCTAAGTTTCGGGGCGAAGCTATCATTACGCCAACTTCGCTCGGAAAGCGAGGCTATGCCTTAACAAAATTGTATTTTTGTTTTAGTCTTTGTTTGGCTGATGAACTAATCATAGTTTTTCTCTGTTTTTGCAGTGCACAATACTCCTGGTCCTTTGAACAGTCTATTTGGCACGGCCAGGGGGCTAGATGGCAATGTCAGCCTGCAATTCCAAGGGCAGGCTTCTTTATTCAGCGAGCGAAGCTCTCCTGCTCGAGATACACTTATTTATGGTGGGGATCAGCGCGCCATGAGAAGCATCTTAACCGCTGCTCCCCTTGAAGATTCTGACCGACGAATCTATCGGAAGCCCGGCTTCATGTTTGGAGACGCGACGCCAGACCATGATCGCCAGCTGCTAGCCGGAGAGGGGCAGTGGATTTTCCAATTAGATGGCGAGAAGTTCTATCTTCCGTCTAACAAGCGACATTTTCCCTTGTCCTTCTTCCAATGCGTGACGAGGGCTCGGAAGATGCAGTGGCAAGTGAGTCGGATTACTGAATCCGTTCATGTAGGGAAATTGATACTTCCTTCACCCAGTTACACAAGGATGGGGCCTCCTCGTTGTATAATGGGTCTTCATCCTGGGAATGTACTCCCAGACATCCCAGTGGGAGAAAACCCTGCGGTGGCGCAGACCTTTGGGAATTAATTCTTTAAAGTTCGTGGCAACTATCCCGCCACTGATTTCAGGACTCCAGGCTGGATTCACCCTCTGAAGGCATGGTGGAGGGATTTGACTGTATATGTCCTTGCTCATTTCGAGGAGGATCTGGAGAGGCTGAATCTTTATGAGGCCGTCAGGGCGACCTGCTATGGCATTCAGATGAGCGTAGCGACTTCTACGCCATCTTCGAGTTATACTGCCCAATTACAGGGACTTTCTTCACCCCTGTTGGCGAACTGGTCATGGCTCTACACGAGATATGGGAAGTCTCTGCTTTGCCTTTGGGATCCCTCCCATACGAAGAATATTTCCCATGCGAGGCGGAATTGGCACTTCTGGAGAAGCAGGAGCCCGCGTTGTTTGAGACCTACCGGGAGTTGATGTGTCATTTGTACATTTGTTTCAGTATGCATGGTAGTAAGGGAGCTTCATGCAGCTTGAAGAGCTGGGGAGATTATTTGTTCCCCGATATGGAAAATACTCCTGAAGCGGCTCATTGTGGAGTTACTGATGAAGACATCTTTCGCCGGATGCAAAAGCATTCTCAGGGGGATCTGATTCTGGAAGAAGATGACGTTCCCTATGAAAAAGGCGATATTCTTCGGAGTTTCCACCATCAGGCTCGTCGGCCGACGTCCTGGAAGGCACTTCTGGCTGGTTTCTTGACGGTCTGGTTTAAGAGATGTGTGGTGCCGTCTTCTTCTGGCGACGTCATTCATCTGACTGTCTTGTTGCCTGCCATTCGCCTAGTCCATGGTCGTTCTCTTGGACTCCTTCCAGCATGGTGTGCTGTATTCAGAGAGGCCTTCGCGCATTGATGGAGGCTTTTTGTAGGCCACCAACGACGAAGCAGGGAAAGGGGACTATTCTGTCCTGCGACGGACCAAACCCCAGAATAGGTCTGTCGTATACTTATTTGATAGCGTGGTTTGCCCTTCACTGTCCCTCCATGATTGAAGCTGGAGAGGACCCCCCAGAAGGTGTTCGAATGGCGCTTCTCCGCCGATTCGAGGGATGTTCATGGCTGAAGACTTACGTGGCTGCGGTCCGTAAGTTGCTGTGCCGCTATGACGTCTATAGCATTTTCTGCTGCTTCCCCTATATTCGGGATGCGGGCTATGGTAAAGAGTTCAAGGATGTGGGAGAAGGGCAGACATCATTGAGCTGGGAAATCTTTGTGTGGCTGGTCAGTATTCAGTCCTCACATTTGTTGTACAGAAGCGGGGACACCTGCTACCTGGAGCCTTATGTTCCAAGTCAGTTTGCCCGTCAGTTTGGATATGACCAACTGTACGTGGGCAATCCAAATAGCAATCTGGCTTTCATGGGGAGCCTTATCGATGGAGCCCGTGTCTGGCGGTTCTTCATTGCTGGCTGTACCGAAGCGCGGCTGTGCATGCCTTTAAGGACTCCGAACCTTCTAATGACCCTGGAATTCTGCCAGTGGTATACAACCTCAAACTCCACACCCATCGGATTCTCTATTAATTCTTCTGGTGTGAAGTTAATTTCTCAGCGGCTGAAGCGGAAAGTCACTGAGAAGGGCGAGGGTAAAAGGGTTCGCGTCCCAGGCCTCGGAGAGTTCATTGCCGTTGATGACAGTGAAGCCTCGGATGCAGGAAGTTCTCGCTTCGAAGTGGAAACAGGTGCTGAAACTCCAGCAGCTGCTTCTGGCGTGGTGGGGACGGCCCCCGTAGAACAGGTCGACGTTGAAGAAGTGGAGGAAGAAGATCCCGACGTCCACTTCAAATGAAAGTGGGAGGGTGGATCTCGTAGGAAGAGAGTAGTGAAGACGCCTCGTCGCTACGCTCCTACAGTTGTTGCAGAGGGCAAACCATCTGCAGCGCTTCCTCCTCCTACCCCATTAGCAACTAAATTGTCGGCTCCTAAACCGACTACTGGTGAAGCCGCTCCGGACCAGGGTAAGATCAGCTTCGTCCTTCCAATACACTTTTTATGCGTTCCGGACAGCTCATTATTTGCTTTGTGATTCAAGCACCGAGGCGGTGAGAAGCCCGAGAGCTGAAGCTATCGGAGAACAAGGGGAGCATTATGATCCCTTGTTTACTTATAAGGAGGGCGATGCGGCTGGCTATTTCGCCATCTCAGAAGAGTCCAGAGATGATGCGGCTGATATAGGTCCTTCGGGCGCCGGGACTTCGAAAGGAAGTTCTGAAGCTTCTAACTCCTTTGGGTGGACCACGGAGGATTCGGCAAGCGAAGGCGGGCCGACCATTCGTGTTGACTCCGCCCAAGATTTTTTAATGGAGCCCGTAGAGACTGATGTACTCGCCAAGACGATTGAGGCGACATTATCTTTTGGTACTGTTTTGACCTTTTGACTCTTTCCATTTGTTATACCCTGTTTAAACAAAGTCTTATTGCAGGTGTTCCGCCTCTGGGTGCATTGACTTCAAGAGAGCCCACCTGTCTTCCTGAGGGATCCAAGGGTGAAGTAAGCACTTCGACCGCGGCGGATGCTACTGAGTTGGATGCTTTGTCTAGTGACCTACTCTCTTATCAGCCTGAACCAGCCAGAGGGACTGAAATTGAGGAGACGGTAGTCATGGAGCCAATCTCACTTCCAACCATATCGGTGAGTGAGATGCCATCATTTCACCAGCGCCGCCTATCTTGCCAGGTGCGGAGCTGTAGGTGATTACCAGTCCTACTTCCCCAACACTGATGATTGAGCCCGCTCTCCTGAAAATGATCACTAGTCCTATAGGGGTGGCAATTGGGTCGGGTCGGGTCTAATTGGGTCGGGTCTTAAATGGATCGACCCATAATCGGGTCGGGTCGACCCGACCCATTTATTTATATGGGTCAAAAATCCAAACCCAAACCCGACCCAATATTATGTGGGTCGACCCGACCCGACCCATTTGACCCATTTAACTAAATGGGTCGGCCGGGTCGGGTCGACCCGTTAGACCCAAATGACCCATTTGAATGACATGTTTCAGTACAAAGAAAGCTGATAACAAAGTTATGAGATACATATTTACTCACAGATACCAAGAAAATTGAAATTTATAACAAAAAGCAATGGTTCAAGAGACAAAAAGCCGTGATGGGCTAGTACATTTCACAGAATCCACTAGAGTTTTGCTCAGCTACATTTTTTAAAGCTTCAAAATATGAAAATCTAACTCAAGCCACTGGCTTCTGTTAAAAAAATAATTTGCCATTGAACCGGCTTAATAAGAAGATCAAATATTGGTATCTTGCTGACTGACTTTAACTTTCTTCTTAGTCCACAGCCTGTCGAGAGCACTATCAGCATCGGCCAATAAAATATCAAAACCAACATAAGGAGACAAGCTCTGTTAACCTACAGAAAAATACCAAGAAATATTAGCGTGTATAAATTAACACCCTGCATTTATTTACAAGGTCTTTAACACACAATAGATTAGTCTTAAAAGGACACAAGCTCTCTTCCATACTCTGTGAGGTTAAATGAGAAAGAAAGAGGGGTGGTTTTTATTTTTATTTTCCACCAAGGTTTACATTTTTTTTATTTTGTTTTCTTTCTCTGGAAGAAATAACCCAGAATTCCTTTAGTTCGGATGGTGTGATAAATGATTCCCAAAAAAAAATCTCTGGATCAAAAATATAAAAAGGTAAACGGGTCTTAGCAGGTTTGGTGGGTTTGGGTCGACCCAACCCATTTATTAATCGGGTCTGGTGGGTCGACCCGATTACGACCCAAACCCGTATAGCTCAAACTCATACCCACTTACTCTGGGTCGGGTCGGGTCGGGTCTAGCGGGTCGGGTCTGAATTGCCCCTAGTCCTACCTCGGTTGTGGCTAGTGTACTAGTTTCGATGAAGACTCCTCCGAGATCACCGATGACCTCTCAGGTTACTGCAGCCAGTGCTTCTACTATTCCTTCCACAGTGGTGTCAATAAAGCCGGTGGAATCTTCAGAGGCTGCTCGTCTGCCGGGAGTGATTGAGGCCGAGAATGAATTCATGGCTGAGCTAGTCGATAGCTTTTATAAGAGTTTGAAGCGATCCGTCGCTTTGATTTTGAAAGGCTCGACTACCTCATTCTCTGCTTTGAAGGTGGTCCTCTCTCGAAGCATTGAGAGTGTCCGAGACTTTAGAGGGGATGACCAAGCCGCTGCATTGGAACTTCTAGTGGACCAACTTGAGAGGGATGTAGACGAATGGCGCCGTCTTAGCCATTCAGACCTGGAGTCTTCAGTTAATGAGCAGCTTGCGCACCTTGTCGCTCAGATGTATGAAGCTCATCTTGTCGCTCAGGAAGCCGCTAAGGCCATTTCTTCTGACTTGAAATCCTTTGAGACAAGGAAGGTAGAGCTCGGGGACGCAATAGATGCTTCTAGCAGTGCTCTTCTTGACGCTGAAGATAAAATCGAAAAGGCCAAGGAGATGATCAGGAAGGTGAATCTCCTTTTATCTAAGGCTGAACCAGTGCGTCTTGAAGAGACTGCCCGGCTTGAGCAGCTTAGGGCTCAGAATGACGAACTCTTGCGGCAAGAGCTAGCTCAGAGGGTAACTTTGGTTGAAGTTGAAGCTCGCTTAGCCCAGACGGCGAGCTTTAATGAGGCTGAACTGAGGTCGCAGGCGCTTGTCCGGGCTGCTGATGATAGGAAGACAAGGCTCGCCATTCTTGAAGGACGAATCAAATCTTATGAAACACCCTTATAGCTTATAATATATGTGCCTTCATGTATCCCTTCTTTTTGGAATCAATAAAAGTAATTTTGTTTTGACTCCCCTTGTCGTATTTCCAATTTGTTTTATCTTCTGAATTGTCGCTTCCAAGTTGTGTTGCAGCCATTTGAGAAAACAGTCCGTACTGTACTGAATAATGAGACTTGGCTATCTGCCGGTTCAGAGGTCGCAATGACGTAACCGACTGAGAAGCCACCAAGCTCCAAGTAGTCCTTGACGGACTAAAAGGTGAGACTTGGCTATCTGCCGGTTCAGAGGTCGCAAGCCACCAAGCTCGAAGTAGTCCTTGACGGACTAAAAGGTGAGACTTGGCTATCTGCCGGTTCAGAGGTCGCAATGACGTAACCGATTGAGAAGCCACAAAGCTCGAAAGTAGTCCTTGTCGGACTGAAAGGTGAGACTTAGCTATCTGTCGATTCAGAGGTCGCAATGACGTAACCGATTAAGAAGCCACCAAGCTCCAAGTAGTCCTTATCGGACTGAAAGGTGATACTTGGCTATCTGCCAGTTCAGAGGTCGCAATGACGTAACCGATTGAGAAGCTACCAAGCTCCAAGTAGTCCTTGTCGGACTGAAAGGTGAGACTTGGCTGTCTGTCGGTTCAGAGGTCATAATGACGTAACCGATTGAGAAGCCACCAAGCTCGAAAGTAGTCCTTGTCGGACTGAAAGGTGAGACTTGGCTATCTGTCGGTTCAGAGGTCGCAATGACGTAACCGATTGAGAAGCCACCAAGCTCCAAGTAGTCCTTGTCGGACTGAAAGGTGAGACTTGGCTATCTGTCGGTTCAGAGGTCGCATTGACGTAACCGATTGAGAAGCCACCAAGCTCGAAAGTAGTCCTTGTCGGACTGAAAGGTGAGACTTGGCTATCTGTCGATTCAGAGGTCGCAATGACGTAACCGATTGAGAAGCCACCAAGCTCGAAGTAGTCCTTGACGGACTGAAAGGTGAGACTTGGCTATCTACCGGTTCAGAGATCACAATGACGTAACCGATTGAGAAGCCACCAAGCTCGAAGTAGTCCTTGTCGGACTAAAAGGTGTACTTGTCTTTTGTAAATGTCAACAAGTATAGAACTGGTCGTCGGCTTGCCTGTCACTTGTCTTTTGTAAATGTCAACAAATTTAGACATTGTTCAGACCAGTCAGAATTTTGATGGAATTTGAAAAGAGGTCTCGTTTTCATTGCGAAAAACGAGGAGATCACTGTCATAGGTTTAATGTTAACGTAACAGCGAAATGGATGCCAGAGGTTATACTGTTAAACATAGCATAAAAGGGGTCTCGTTCTCACGGGGAGAAACGAGGAAATCACTGTCATAGGTTTAATGTTAACGTAACAGCGAAATGGATGCCAGATGTTATACTGTTAAACATAGCATAAAAGGGTCTCGTTCTCACGGGAGAAACGAGGAAATCACTGTCATAGGTTTAATGTTAACGTAACAGCGAAATGGATGCTAGAGGTTATACTGTTAAACATAGCATAAAAGGGATCTCATTCTCACGGGGAGAAACGAGGAAATCACTGTCATAGGTTTAATGTTAACGTAACAGCGAAATGGATGGAAAGATCTTTATATGTGGTCTTACCATTCTATGGATGAGAATTGGTAAGTGATTTTAGAGAGGAAATCAAATGGGAACAAGTCAGGATTTTTAGCAAATCCCCAGCTGTCAACGGGTTTGATATGCCTTTACCAACTACCGTTTGAGTCGGGCTAGTCATACTATTCCCCTCAGCATGATGAGTTGTCGAGGACTTATGTTGGGCTTAAAGGCCAACATTTTCCTCTATCCTTAACCGTTAAGGATGTTGGATCATTTGGTATGTGTAACCTTGATTCTCCTTTGAGACAAACAATGTATGACTAGGTTCCTACTGGTTTATGGTTGCATGATCTCGTTTGGAAGAAGAGAGAGGCTCTCCTTGCGTGTACCTTGGATATGAAGGTCTTGATCAGAGGTGTAATGTTAACTTGATCATGATAAGGATCCTTAATCAAGGATAATACTTCTTTAAGAACTTGTCATTGATCGGCATCATGAGTAAATCGCCATCTGAAGTCATAAGGCGGTATGCTCCATTTGAATAGACTGTTTCTATTACAAACGGTCCTTCCCATTTAGGCTGAAATTTGCCTTTAGTTTTGTGCGTCATGATCATCGGTCGTCTGACGGCTAAAACCAAATCTCCTTTCTGGAAGACTCTTTGTTTGACCTTCTTATTGAAGGCTTTTGAGATTCGAGCTTGATACAACTCGATGTGTTGCTGAGCTTGTAGTCGCTTCTTATCTAGGGCTTCGAGCTCTTGAAGACGCAACCGATCATTGTCCTCTGATATGATCTTAGTCATTAAAGCGACTCGTAGTGAGGGCATCTGGATTTCCAACGGTATGACTGCTTCACACCTGTACACCAGGAAAAAGGCGTATTACCTGTCGGGGTCCGAACTGTGGTTCGGTAGGCCCAAAGACATTTACCAAGCTTTTCGTCCCAATCTCGCTTATTCGAGGAGATGAATTTTTTGAGTAACTTGATGATCGTCTTGTTAAATGATTCCGCCAAGCCATTAGCGGCGGGATTATAGGCAGTTGAAGCCACATTCTGAATTCGGTATTTATCACAGAATCGATAGAATACCTGGCTTATGAATTGGGGACCGTTATCATGGATGATCCGCCTAGGGACACTAAATCAATGGATGACATGATATTTGATGAAATTAACCACGTTGGAAGTTTTGACTACAACCAGTGGTATGGCTTCTGCCCACTTTGAAAAGTAATCGGTTATTGCCAGAATAAACCGGTGACCTCTTGTCGAAGAGGGGCTGATTGGCCCTATGACATCGATTCCCCATGCTTCAAATAGTCATGAAGCAACCGTTGGGTGGAGCGACTCCGGGGGTTGGTGTATGAAGTCCGCATGAATTTGGCATGCTTTACACCTTCGTACATATTGGATGGCATCGACTATCGTGGTTGGCCAATAATATCCAAGCCTATGCAATCTATCTTTAAGTTTTAGATCTGGCTGATGAGCTCCGCAGATGTCGTCGTGTGCTTCTTTAAGCACTTCCTGTGCCTCTGAATTAGAAAGGCAACGGAGGAGGACACCGTCATATGGACGACGGTAAAGTGTCTTCAGAGTTGGATCGTAGTAGAAACGGAGAGACCTTCGTCTGATAGATGCCGCTTCTTTAGGATCGTCTGATAACAGACCATGTAGAGCATAGTCGATGAAAGGAAATCGCCAATTTCTCGGCTCAAGATCCGTCGAGATATTATAGATCTCGCTGGTTCTTAACATATATTTAGGGCAGACAAGGTGTCGAGTCGCCACTGTGAGGTGATACTCGGTGTCGACTGGCAAGGCTAGTGTTGTTGCTAATGCAGCAAGAGCATCTGCCTTGGTATTCTGAGATCGAGACACGTGCTCGATGTAGAAGCCATCAAACAGATCAGCCAATTCGATGACCGTGTGGTAATAAGGCACCAAGTCCTCATGGCGGACCTCATTTCACCTTTAACCTGATTGATAATCAGTTTTGAATCGCCGTAAGCTTCAAGGTAGCGTACCCCTATTCTGTTGGTGAGCTGAAGGCCAATAAGTAGAGCATTATATTCCGCTACATTGTTAGAGCATGATTCCGTCAAAGAAAATGCTCTAGGAAGGATATGATTCTGTGGAGAGATAAACACAACCCCCACGCCGGTGATGATCCTACCTTTAGGACCTATTCGTGATGCTCCATCGAAGAACATCTGTCAAACTTCATCCTCTGAAGTTACATTGGACTCGAAGACTTCATCCGGAATATCTTCATGAAGTTTTGAGTTCTCTGGGACTGGATGAGCAGCGAAGAACTTCGCAAGGGTCTGGCCTTTAACCGCCTTTTGAGGGATAAAGATCATGTCGTATTGGGATAAAAGAAGCACCCATTTAGCTAATCTTGAATTCAATGATCCTGACATCGTCATGAGAAGACGCAAAGGATTATGTATGGTTTGGCCGACCAAATAATGTCGTGTCTTCTGAATGGCAAAGACAAGAGCTAAGCACTCTTTCTCGATAGGATTATAGCGAGATTCCTCCCCTATCAGAGTCACTGAAAGAGATTGCCATCATCCGGCAGGATGGAGATGACATTGCAAGATTTGCCCTTCGACTTGGACTTCTTTGAATCCCATTGTTCGTCTTGGATAAGGTCTGGGTGTACCCACATGATTTCCCCTGTCTCCAGTGTCAAGGGAACAAGACCCCTATTATCTTAAGTCTTAACTGCAGGATGTTTGATTTCCAGCCGTGACACAGGGACTGGATAAGTCCCGTCAGGAACTGTGACCTTTGGTGTTTTGCCGAACTCGAGGGTCACCACATTTGCAGTGACTTTCTTCTGCTCTGACTTCAGTGTCAGGACCCCAGCGTCGATCAAACCTTGAATTCTGTCCTTGAGGACGAAGCCTTGTCGGTAGGATGGTGAATCATCTTGTGGAAGAGACAGTATTTAGGATCGTTTGTGCGTCCTATCTCATTGGGACGTCGAGCATCTGGCAGCTTCATTTTATTCCCTTTATGAAGTAAATGGAATATTGTGACCACTTGATCGTCTCTGAAGGAGTACTGTTTTAGAGGGAACTTAGACTCTTGATTATTGAAGCCGCTCTTCTTGGCCTTCGACTACACATCCCCTGATAATTCAACGGACACAGTCTCTTTCCCTTTGGCTTGAGAAGACTGCTCCATGTCGCCGCGTCCTTTATTACTCATACCCCATTTGCTTTTAGGGTTAGATGGTTCGAACTTTTTAGCTGACTTTTCGGCTATCTCAGCTTGTTCGACCAATTCTTTCCAGGTATGGCTTTGACAGCCCCCATGCGAATCTCTACTTGGTCTAAGAAGTTGTGTCTGCACGTCTGTAAGAGCATGGGTAATGGCATCCCTGCTGGGCACATCAAAGACAAGTTTCTGAATCGCTCAATGTAGTCGTGGACAGATTCACCCTTCTTCTGCACGATGGAGAGGAGCTTATCCATGGTTACCTCGGTATCGTCCTCATAGAAATAAGAAAGGAATCGGGTTTTCAGGTCGATCCAAGAATTGACAGAGCCCGGAGGGAGACTTCGGAACCAGTCAAATGCTACCCCCTTTAAGGTGCCAATGAACATCCTAGCCATGATAGCATCATTGTCTATAACATTACCAGTCTGAGACCGAAAATAGTAGATGTGCTGGTTTGGCGAGCTTTTTACCATCGTACGTGTGTAACGTTGGCGGTTTGAACTTTGGTGGGTATGGCACTGAATTGGTTAAAGACGGATTGCCCCTACTTTCTTTAATTCATCCCTCTGAGTTAGGGATGCCATTTGTGCTTGGATGCCCTTAAGGACCTCAGCGTCCAAAGAAGAACCCTCCTTTGACTTCTCTGTCCTTGGTTGTTCATTGCTAAGATGTTCCTCCTCATCATGGTTACTTCCGGTATCATTATTATTCCGGTTATTGAGGAATTGAGCGAGCATCTGTTGAATGTTATCCAGAACTTCTTGCTAGGTTTTGGAAGTTTGCTCCTGAGCTTCCAAACGCCGACGAAGGTCGTCATTACCATTGTTAGCCATATTGACTGATACTCTGTCCGTTCGCACTGAGCTGATGGTCGCCGAAGAGGCATACCCACTATCTTCATCTTCTTCACCAGACCATTGGACTGATCCTCCCTTTAGTTCTGGCGAGGCTACTGCCGTTGAGGAAGAAAGCTGTTCATAACTGTAGGGTATCACAACCCTAGATCTGGTGTTTCGGAAGACACCTTCTTCATGCACCAAAATTTCGCCTAAGCCTGGGCTGTAATCTGGATCTGGGGAACTGTAGGGAGCGTCGTCGGACACTTGTCTGCCCCTGCGCAACTCTGTCCTTTTCCGGTCATGTTAACGGATGCAGAGGGTAAATCTCGCGATATGCTCCTTTTATGATGTTTCACCGGGGCTTGTACCGACAGCCGATCAAAAACTGATCGTCGGCCTGGAGAAGTGGCGAGGATTGGTCCTAGTCGGCAATGGATTGAGTGGACTGTTACCAGCTGACATCCCACTTGTTGACAACAGGGGGGTAGTTCGGAAAGATTCCGACTTCCGTTTGTTTGTTAAGAATTCCCGCAAGTCAGACCCAGTTGGGCCTAAACGATCCAGCACAGAGGCTCTTTTGGATCGCGCGCAGGACGATGTCCTGCTCCTTTTATCCCCGCAGAGGGGATTAGCACTGAATAGTGCTTCAGCTCTAGCTTCGCGGCTAAGAACCTTGGGAATGTCCTTGGGTGCTGAAGCTACATAAGCAACGTTGTCAACATTTAGGGATAATCCCTTAGCTCCGCTACAAAGCGCGAGCTTAGCACTTGATGAACTGGGGAGCGGAGCACGCTGTGGTGCTTTATCCGTTATGCTGCTGCAAAGGCGGTTAGCCTTAGATAGTGCTTTGGCTCTAAATTCGCAGCTAAAAGCTTTGGAAACGCCCTTGAGCGTTGAAGCTGCATAAGCAACGCTATCAGCACTTAGGGACGATCCTTTAGCTCCGCTGCGAAGAGCGAGCTCAATGCTTGAAGAACTGGGGAGCGAAGCACGCTGTGGTGCTTTGGTTCCAGCTTCGCGACTATGAACATCGCGCGTACCCTGAGGTACAGTAGCTTCGCTCGTGAGAACGAGGCTGGCGCGAGTTGTTGCTCTTGAATTGGGCGAAGGTATGGTCGCTGCTGTAACTTCGCGACTGGCAGCATTATCGGAGCAGGCAGGCATCTTGCCTTTTTCTTTGCAAGAGAGACGCACTTCTGGCATAGTTATGCCTGAGGTTTTGCCCAAAGCCTTCTGTTTTGGCCTCCACATCTGCTTTGGCAAGGGAGACTTAGGTTCGCAAGGAACCTGACTAGCCACACGCAAGGCTGAGGGGTGTTGGCAGAATTCTGCTCCTGATTTCTTTTCTGAAACCTTGGTCATGGAGACCTTTCTATGTTTCCGCATGTGAAACATTAGACCACCCCCAGAGAGGACTTCTTCAAATTTTTCTTGGTCGAAGTGGATGACCAGGTTCTCAAAAGTGTTAGACTTGGACTGCGGGCGTGCTTCCTTGTTGCGCCAGAGAACCGCAGTAGGCTCGCAGAGAGCCTTATCTGTCTCCGCAGAGACTTGTCTTGAAGATTTAGCCAGAGAGGCTCTGGCTGCACCGGCTTTCTTGAATTCAAAGATAGACCCGAAGGTCTGTTCGTCGCATTGCGATACTTGATTCTCAGCAGTGGAGAATTCGTTCCCCAGCGGAGTCGCCACCTTGTTTTCCATTGATTTGCAAAGGGAAAAACTTACAAAAAAGGGTCGAAGAGCTAAATTACAAGTAACACAAAAGATTACAAGTAGATCTCCTCAGAAATTCTGGAGAAGTGTGCCGGTAGGAGTCTGGTCAGCGCGCGATCACTTTGTCCCTTTGACGATGCGAGCGATGAGATTCCCTTCTCGCCTGGTTCGGGGAATCAGAGAACAGAAGGTTGGTAGAACCCTCCTGTTTCTTCTCAAATCGCCTTCACTTAAGAATTCCTTCTCCCCTGATTCCGGAGATTCCTTGGGAGGAAGGAAGGTATTAGGATATCAGCACCCTGATTAGAGAAGCAGTTCTCTAAAGTCTCTGAATTCTTGAAAGCAAGAGAATAGATCTCTATTTAGCCGTCTCTCTCTGTGCGTCTCTTTTATGCGTGTATTGTTGCGCCTCTTCTTCTTGTGCCCCTGGTGGGCTATTTATAGGGAGAGCAATGGTATAATTGTCCCTTGAAAATATGAAAACAGATTGAATCAAATCTGTTCAAATCTGGAAAGTAGCCTTGCTGCGAGGCTAGAATCGGCTCTACGAAGCTAGAAGTAGCAGGTAGATCAGTCTCCTGATTTGTTTTGATCCTTTTCATATAATTGGAAGATCTCCCTTAATCCTCTTACTCGTTTTAGGAGAGTCAAGAGATTATGGCAATCAACTGGCAAATTTGATCTCAGATTTGATCTTGATTGGATTTAATCTCAATCCTGATTAGATTTGATCTCATCTGGAGATTTAATTGATCAAAGGTTAACCATAGCAGACCCGCAGCGGAGCTGCCCACGTTGAGCTCGCAGCGGAGCTGGAAGAAACATCTGGCGAAGTCAGAAGACAGCTCTTCAGCGGAGCTAGATAACGTCTGTGGCGAAGCTACCGAACATTCTTCTGCTTCAAGCGAAGCTAACTCTCTGCGGAGTTAACTAAGCACTTCAGGCGAAGCTATAGGTTAGCTTCCTGACGGAGCTTTGAATGGCTTCAAGGCGAAGTTGGATGATCTTAGCCTCTCAGGCGAGGCTATCCCTTCGGGCTCATGTGATGCTAAGTGCTAGCATCTTAGACCTGCTGAGATCTGTTTAGAGACAATCCGGGCTTACTGTCTGCTTTACTGGATAGTAGAGTCCAAGTTGCTGCTTTGTCCCTTGGGGACGAATGAAAACTGGTCGTCAGCTTATCTGTCACTTGTCTTTTGTAAATGTCAACAAATACAGAACTGGTCGTCAGCTTGTCTATCGCTTGTCTTTTATAAATGTCAACAAGTTTAGACATTGTTCGGACCAATCAGTCTTTCACTTGTCTTTTGTAAATGTCAACAAGTTTAGACATTGTTCAGGCCAGTAAGGATCTTGTCTTTTTTAAAGTGTCAACACTCTCCATCTGATTAACATGTCGATATAAATTTACAAAGATCAAATAAGTAAATTAAAGTGTTAACTTTCTCCTAAATAGTTTTATCTTACTATTATTTCAACTATTAAAGCAAGGATGCTTCATAGAGTCAGACAAATCCTAAAAGAAAATAAGTTAGATGCTTAAATATTTCTATAATTTGTGGATAACATGTTATATGCTCTTTTTGATGTATGTTAAGTTTTTAATGTATCTCACATATGTTCAAAACTGAAAGTGTAAAATTTATATGATTCACAATTTAATTTGATCTTAGTGTATTCAGATAATTAATCTTTATGGTTAAAAAATAAAATCATTTTGATAAATATTGATTTATAGAACTTCAAATTTTCTCTAATAATAGTTAAATTATTGTATTTATATATTTTAGTATTGGTACTTCATGGTAAAAATACATATAGTCACTAGACATATTATCTAACATTCTAATTTTTTTAGATTTGTCATATCATATTAAGCGTTGCCCCTCACAATATCATGTCATAATATTCATATCATGCATCATGATCTATTTTCTATTATAAAAGCTTGCATAGATGTACAATGGCCTTCTATATTTTCTCTATTTGCTCATTGATTAGTACCAACCCCCTAACGAGTATCTTTTTACCAATCATCCAAATTCAATGAATATTTACTCAACCGGCGTCCTTCATTACTACTCACCTTATATGATAAAACGAGAATGAAACATTCTCTGTGCATTGAGTTTCCTCTTTTATCATTATATCTAGACTTAATGTCTGACATGAGAAATGCACATCAATATATAAACCAAATGGTGAATGAATCAGAAAAATTCACTGTATCATGTCTATTTTCACCTTCCTCTAATATATAATCCTAGCCCCCATTTTCCCCCTAAAGCCTAAAAGTAAAAGACAAAGGAGAGAAAGAGAGGGAGAGGAAGGGACATGAGCGCTTCAAGGCAGCAATCAGGTGTAGCATGCGCAGCTTGCAAGCACCAAAAGCGCAAGTGCTCTTCAGATTGTATCTTAGCTCGCTATTTCCCACAGGAGCTTTACAAAGAGTTCGTCGATGTCCATCGACTCTTTGGAGTCAGCAATGTGATAAAGTTATGTAATAGTGTGTCCCAGGAGCATCGTGATATTGTCATCCAGACAATAACGTATGAAGCAGAGATGCGACGCAAAGACCCTGTGCAAGGCATCTTCGGGATCATTCGTGATCTCTTAGCAAAAATCGAATCCACAAAGAAAGAGCTTCAGACCATTCAACAACAAATTATGTTGCATAAGAATCTTAAGGAGACAGCTCAAATGATGAAGTTGATCCAACAACACCAGAATCAGTTTGGTGGACTTAAAGAGCAGCTACAACCATCTATCTTGTTCGATCCAGTTAGGGTAAGAAAGTGATTCCTTTTTACTTTTTATCCATTTATTATCATAAAATATAACTTTTTATAGATATTGTTTCTTAGTTGAACTTTACTTAGATTGGATGTGAATTGATTTTTCTAATATTATATATAAAATCTTGTTACTTGGTTGTCTTGTGCATTAGTTTTAACTCATATGTAACTATATTGAAAGAAATTTCACATTCTTGTCACGATTCCTCATAATTATCACTAAAATGTAATTATCATAAGCATTAAGCATAATAAAGGATGAGACATAGTGCTTAGGCTATTAAGGACAGATTTTTTTGTAGCTAATTGTTGAAACTATCAGGCGTTTGCTTACAACTCTCCTCAACTTTTGTTTGTACTTGTATATACAATGAACTTTCATATGCTTTTATCCCTCCATTCAAACTAATGTTATATGCCTAGTACATGACTATTAAATGAAAAAAATGACCTTAGATTAACAATTAACCTTATAAACTAGTTTTGAGTTACCATTGAGACCTGACTCAGTGGAAAAGGGGTTGGAAAATAGGAACTCCTAGGTTCCGGGTTGCGGTCTTTGTTCAAAAAATTTAAAAATAAAAAACTAGTTTTGAGTTGAAAATTTATTTAAAGTTAAAATTAAATTTTTATCATAAAAAATATTTTAAATACTTAAGACACCTATAGAAATAAACTATATAATTATTTATTATTTGATATTTTCATTTAAATTTTTTTTATTTTATACATATAAAGGATGAATTCATTATTTAGCTATGAAACATTAAAACATATTCTTTTAAAATTCTCATAACATTAGAAAATTATTCTAAAGATATATATTAATAATATATTAGATAATCTATAATTTATTATTAGTTAGTTTCCCATATTCATGATAAATTATTAAATAGAATTATCTCCAACACAAGATTTTACTTATCTTTATATTTTGCTTTTTTTTTTGGTTATAAAATATTTTTTGTATTTCTTCACAAAATTAATAAATGTGTTGTAAATCATTCAATTATACAATAATAATTTCTAAGTAAACCATTAAAACCATAATTTCAAAGTATATTCTATTTTTATTCTTTTTATTTCTCTCTCTCTCTCCTCTAGTGCTTATTCCTTAATCCTAACTTAATCATTGTCCTAATGTAACTTAATCATAATCCTAACTCTAAAACTCTAAAGTTAGTAAATAGTTAATCTTTATACCAAACTTGATCCTAATTTTAATGTTAAATAATAATAATAACAACAATTCCTCACCTTACCCTCTCGTCCTAACCCTTAACCCTAACCCCCTTAATCCACACCGGTGCCGCCATTGGAGATCTACCCCCACGTCTCCCCCTTCCTCCATCTCTCAAACCTTAGAAGCACGGGATGAAACTTTTATAAAAAGCTCCCTTGTGATTATTTTATTTGAATTGAAGGGTTTGTTTGCAATTTTTTTAACTCTAAGAAAGAATTTCTTTTAAAGTAGGGCATTTAAAACTTTTTACTCATATTGTTAATGGTATTAGGAAGTTTTAAGCTAAAGATAATTTCTGGTAGTCATAGGCAGGGAAAAAAGTTAAGAAGCGTTTGGGGGCAAAACAATGATTAATTATTTTTTTAATTGCAATGAGCGTCACTTACCTTTCGTATGTTGATTGTTCTTGTAGGGGAATAATGAGAGTGAAGATAATCTGAACCATTATCCTAACTTCAACTATGAGGAGGATAAGAAATCATCCAATCAGGTTTGTTTGGATGCAAATCAAGTCACTTTGGAGTAAATCTACATCTTTTAAGATCCAAAATCATTGTAAGTCTCACTACTTTGTTCTTTTGACATATAACAAACTATATTGTAATTTTACAAAGCAATCTTCTTTATTGGTTACTATACTATTTTTTTCACAAAGATTCTTTTTATCAATACAATGTGAAAGATGTTTGTTTCTTGAATTGCAGATAGGAGAGGTTGAAGATTTGAAATGCGAAAATGCCACCTTACGGATGAATTGAGAATCACAGTTGGATAATTGATGATAATGTTCTCTTCATACTAATATATTTCTTGAGAAATACAATCATATTGAAGGAAAAAAAATAGTGCTTAGATTTCCACCCCCCCCCCCCCCTACTTCAATATATAGCAAATAATGTTGTTCCTTTTCTTGGAATGAAACTTGTGTTGCATGTATAAGAAACCTTTGTTAATGAGTTCTATTATAAGCGATTACTTCGTTTCGATTATAGTTATATGTGATGCATTTGAGTTTTATCAATTTAGGGGACAAGGTTTATATTTCTGAAGTTCAAACCAAGTTTAAATAGTTATTGAAAGTATAGGATGAACTGTTGTTTAGCTCTGATAGATACTATAAATTACAGGTCTTGTAAGATCTTAATGCAATGACTTTGAAATGTTTTCTTTTCACGAAATTGAATCCACAGGGATTACAAATCCTGCTTTCCCTTCATATTCTACCACTTCACCCTTTTAATATCTTCTTTTAGATCTTAATGTGTCTTTTGCTAGTTTATTTTATTTTATTTTTTTAACATATTATCTAAGATCTTAACTGAAAGATGTAAAGGTGAAATATCTCTTTAGACACTTTTGTTCTATTTTCTCTATAAGCCGGTGAGATTTAAAGTAAGACCATTATAATTTAACTTGTAAATCATTGAACTAGGCTAAAGGAAATAGTTTATAATCAATTTAGTTATAGCCAATTGGAAATTTGATATCTAAATCATCCACTAAACCCATAGGAAATAATTTATATTCAAGCTAGTAATGTTTATTTAAATAAGCAGAATTACCTTTCCAAATCAAGGAACTTAGCATCTATTCTATCTTTCTATCAGTCAAAATTGTGAGATTTTGTTGTCAATTAAACTTCTCATAGTCCTTACAAATTTTGGACCCATGTAGCTTTAACCGATGGTATAAGCCTATGAAGCAATCTCTGAAATAGGTCATGTGCCTAGATCGGCTACGTATTCAATACGATTATTGTTGGATACTCGTTGGATTTTTGTTGGATACTTCTATATAAATTCAACAATTATCGGGTTTAAAACAACAATAAAATGACACCAAATGCTTTATAGATGCTTCTAAGATTCAAAAAGTCAATTAAAATTGATTAGTTATCCATCTAATGAACTTGTTATAAGTGAAATAAGTTAATGAAAATGATTTTAATCCACAACCAACTAAATTTATATAATTTCCATTTTCTAACTTATTACAAAATATCTTTAATACTTTTTGCTCTATGATTAAATTATGAAATATTATAATTACATTTATTGAATATATAAATAATCTACTTAGTTGTTGTATCTGTGTCGGTAATTTTTTCAAATTTTGTGTATCCACGCATCCATATCGTATCGTATCTGATACTCATATTATATACATGCATGTTGAAATGTGTAATTTAAATCTTTATGAAAGTAGGAAAGTCAAATTTTAAATTGATTTAAGATTTTTAGAACTTCTAAAATTTAGTCAAGGATCATAAAAATGCATTAGGATTAGTTTAGGAGCTTCTTGTTTTTTTTTATAAAGTGAGTAGTAGACTAGAAATAGGAGTTTGATTTTGAGTTGGATTTGCATTATAATAAAGGAAAAAAAAGAAAACAGAGAAAAAAAAAGTAAGAGAATTTGTAGTTGATCAAAGTTTGAATAAAAAATATTTTTTGGTTTGTCCTTCTTCCCCAAATAAATTTTTGAGTTTTTCTCCACAAAAAGTCAAAATTGGTATCAGAGCTTGGTTTGTGGCCGCTGCATGCAAAGAAGAAAGTGTTAAAAGAGGATAAAGAAGATGGCTAACAAATGATTTTAACTTGTTATTCCTTATCTCATAAAAAGTAACTACCAGAGTTGGAGTAGCAAGATGAAGAAAATATTTATCTCAGAAAATATTTGAGAGATTATGGAAAAATGTTACGAGGAGCAGCAAAAGGATGAAGACAAATTAAAGACAACGAGAGGGTCTTAACAATATAGAACAACATGACAAAACCCTTAATATATCACATAGTTAATGAAGATATTTTTTTATATTATTGTATGTAAAACAACAGAGTGTGATTGAGATCTCTTATGGAACACAAACGGAGTGAAGAAGACAGAGAGACAACTCAAAGAAAAAAAGAGTTTGAGAAAGCAATAGAGAGAATCCAAGAAGAATAAGAGTTAAGAGAGGAGATAAAAGAAGTTCAGAAAAATCAAAAGTTTAAAGAAGATCAGCTCATGAAAACTATACAAATACATGAGAGTAAGCCTATAAAGAAAGAAGAACAAGAAGAAGTGGAAGAAGAAAAAGAAGAAATAGGTAAAGAAGAAAGAGAATGAGGAGAAGTGGAAGAAGAAAAGGAAGAAGAAAAAAGAATAAAAGAAAGAGAAAAAAGAGAAGGAGAAGAAGAAAAGATAGCAAAAGAAAGACAAGAAGATAAAGAAAAACTATGGATAAGTGTCATTGACAACAAAATAGGGCATAATTATGCCTATCTTAGAAAGAAAATTAAACTCTCACATTAGTAGAAGCGAAAGAATTACAAAGTGCAGAAAACATTCAAATAAATCACGGAAATCATCCAATCAAACTAGAGGCAGGACATCAAGAGAATATCAAAGAGGAGACGAGATCATCAAATGAGTTGACACCATTAAGGCAAATGACTAGAATACGAAAAAAGAGCATTATGACCACCATTAAGAAAGATTCGAGAAAGAGTTCAACATCAAAACAAGGATTTGGAGAAAAAAGTAAATATACTTTTGTATATACAAATGTAGAAAGTTTAAAAAAAAATCGGGCTATGAAAAATCAAGAAGAGTTCAAGTGCTATAGAAAATCAAAAGCAGCAAGTATTAATGAAGGATTTGAATTAAGGGAGGCAGTTAAAACTTGTAATTTGAATCCTCAGGAAAGTAGGAAAGTCAAAATTTTAGTCGATTTAGGATTTTTAGAGTTTCAAAATTTAGTCTAGGAGTTATAATTGGATTAGGATTAATTTAAGAGTTTCTTGTTTTTTAATAAAAGAATAGTAAGTTAGAAATAGGGGTTTGATTTTGAGTTGGATTTGTACTGTTTTTACCTATAAAAGAATATGCATAGTCAATATTTTGTAATGAAGAAAAATAAAAAAATAGAGAGAAACAAAAATTACTTGAGAAGAGTTTGAATAAAAAATTATTCCTCCTCGTCTAAATAAATTTATGTGTCTTCCTCCAAAAGTCAATAATGCAGCCTTGATATAGGGGCTGCTTGTTTCGCCGTAAAAGGCGTAAAAGTCCATAATTCGTAAATGACTTACAATCCAGTTACAACTCTGGCGTTTGTTTGGACCGTAATTCGTAAAAGACTCACGCAACCCAATTCTCACTCACTTGCAACACAGTTATAGTTAATTTTGTGGTCATGCAAATTTGTATTATTTTTTATGTTAATATTAAATTTTTTTAATATTTATCATTTTTAATATTTATTTGCAATATTAAAACTTTTTAAATCGCCAAATAGTTAATTTTGAGGTCAACTTTTTTACTTACGACTTACATATTACGACAATCAAACACCGTAAAATATAATACACTTTCTCACTTACAATTTTATATTACCAACCAAACACCGTAAAACTTACATACCTGTAACTCATTTTCAACTGTAAAAACTTTACCAATTATGACTTACGAATTACGACCAATTATGACAACCAAACAGACCCATCTATGCTCAATGATATATCTAGTTTTGACCGTGACTTTTTACAAAAAAACTGGAGGCCCATCTCAAAGGGCTGGTAGATGGCTGGGGATGATCATGGAATGTTCTTGGTTCCATACCCCAAGAGTAGCCTTTTCAAAAGAAAAAAAAAGAGAGGAAGGAAGAAAAGAGAAAAAAAAAAATACTCTTCAAATTTTCTAAAATTCTACCATGATTAAACCCCTAAAGCTAACTTTTAGCATTGTTTTCCAACAATATTATTGTCTTTACAAGATTTAGAAGTGTTCAATTGTGGGTAGAATTCAGATATCTATCCAAATTCAGTTCTATTTTTTCCATTATAAATTTGTTTTTTTTTTTTTTTTTTGAGATAAAATTTGATGTTGCTCGTGCTTATAAATAATATTTTTTACTAAATGACTTATCAAAATGCGATTTTTAGAAACAAGTAGCGTTTTTAGAAAAGGAAAAAGCTTTAAATAGTTGTGGTCACAATGTTCAAATTTTTAGTGCCTGTAAATTAATGGTCAAGATTTTGATATATTGACTAGGAGTTTGTATAAAAATAAATGTGGAGGTAGAAAGTTTGTATTATGTGACCAACACAACCAAGCATGAAATTTGAATTGGGAATATTATAACTACTGACTTTTTTGAGGAAGTGTTTGTAGGAAGTGCCAAAGTACTACATGGTTCAAGCTCACTTGGTAGCACTTGAACCATAGAGTCAAATGTGGCAATGGGCCGGATCCTAAAGATTCACATGCGGATTCATTATAAATTCATAGAATCCACTTGTGGATCCAAACATACTAAAAAACTAAGATCCACTTGAAGATCCCAACTTAATAGTTTATCTGTTTTATAGTCAGGTTTTGGATACCTCTTCAAATATATTTTTTTAAAAAAAGTCAAAAAAGTTTGAAATTTTTCTTGCTCAAAATTTTTTTTTAGGAAATCTTGCTCAAATATTTTGTTTTACTTTTATTTTCTTAGAAATACTAGACAAATCGAAACATAAGTAAATAAATCTTATATGAAAGAGATTTACCAGGAAAATTAAAATTGAGATAGAACAATGTGAAATAACTATTAATTGATCTGTTTGGATTACCAGTTTATTATTAAAACCGACCGAGCTAAGTGAGGGAGGTTTTCTCCCGTGACTCTTATATAAAATTTGTCCATCCGTCTGTCCCCTCATTTTCTTCCACCAGCCGCTACCCTTTCTCTCCTCTCTCCTCTTCTCCTTCTTCCTCCTCTTCCTTCCATCATTGTCCTCTCCTTCTCTCCCCTCCCCTCTCCTTCTCTCCCCTCTTTCTCTCTATCTTCTTTATCGTCGGTCGGTTTTCATTACCAGTGGTATTCTAGTTTAGAGTTATTTTTAGGATCTATATACCCTGCCCAATAAGCTATCAGATCCAATTTAGGATCCATACCCAAAAATTCTGTTCAGGTTCGGATCGGGTTATCGGGCCCCCTTGCCACCCCCGGACTCACCTACAAAGAGCCCATACATCATGTTTTATGCCTTCGAGCTGGCCTGACCTTTGAGATCCGAACCCGCCAAACATTCGGGTTCTGATCTTGACCCGGATTCGTTCGAAAACCGAAAAGGGGCACCGAAACTGATAGAAACTGCAAATCAATGCGCACCATCGAGTCCTTCGATTCGTGTCCAGCTCCAAAAGAGAGAAGCTTGAAAGAGGAAGAAGACGAAGAATCGAAACTCACCACTCTCTCTCTCTCTCTCTCTCCCCCCCCCCACCTCAAATCTCAGATACAGAGAGCAAAACTCTCTACAATGGCGGAAAAGCCCCAGCCCGTCCGCGTCCTCTACTGCGCAGTCTGCAGCCTCCCCGCTGAATACTGCGAGTTCGGCCCCGACTTCGAGAAGTGCAAGCCCTGGCTCGTCCAGAACGCCCCCGAGCTTTACCCCGATCTCCTTAAAGGTTAACTAATATTTACGATATTGCAATTCTCGATCCCTTGCCCTAAAACCCCTGATCGATTGATTTCGTTGTCGGCTTTGGATTCAGAAGCGAACGAGAGGGAGGCGGGTAAGGCTGCGGATCATCTTCGGTCGGTGGGGATTTCTGGCTCCGGCGATGGCGGCGGCCTCCCTAGTCATTCAGGTAATTTATTATTTTTTGGGGAAAATTGTGGTTAAATTTAGTTGGGAGAGTCGAGATTGTGTTTTTTTGATTTTTGATGCCAGGGTTGAAACTTTTTTATTTTATCAGTAGATATTTCAAGTTGGGTAAAGGATATGAATGGCAGCAATTAAGTTAGGAAGGAGACTGGGGCTTCACATGATTAAACATTTTGAAGGACTTCACTCAAGTCAAAATTCTTGACTCGTGGTTTATCAGAAACTGACTTTTCTTTAAAGGAAGATTGGGAAGTAGCCAAATAGATGCTCCCCAAAGAAGTGGATTTGCACTAGCTGTGAATTAATTAAAGTGAATACCACGTAAATTCTTCTTATTTCTCAATGATGAAAGAAGCCTTTTTATAATTCCATATAGAATGGAACTGTACTTGAAAAAGCAATATTTTGTGCTAGATGATCTAACTTAGGGCTTTACGGATGAGACAATGGCGCAACTAATCTCATCTTTCTTGGGAAACTTGAAATTTTTTTATATCAGACAATTTAGATTCATGCTCATGGGATCATCTTTTTTCTATCACGTTTAAAGGGTTGTTAGATGAAATATAGTCATAAAGGCTTTGTGCAGTTTGCAAGCTCTGCATGAGGCAATGGCCCTTCTAGTCATTTAGGTAATCTTTTCTTTTTCTTTTTATTTTTGAAATTACAATTAATGTAGTTGGAAGAGTTGAGATTGGGGAATTTTTTATTTTATTTTATCAATAGATGTTTTAAATAAGGTATGGATATGAATGGCAGCAATTAAGGTTAGGAAGAAGAATGTGGCTTCACGTAGTTAATCATTTTATGTGGCTTTGCGTAGTTAATCATTTCAAATGACTTCACGCGAGTCAAAGTTCTTGACTTATGGTTTATCAGAAACAGACATTTCTTTAAAGGGAGATTGTGATGTAGTCAATAAGAAAAATTCTTCTTAAAAATGGATTTGTACTAGCTGTGAATTAGTTAAAGAAGTGAATACCGGGTAAAATTCTCCTTATTTGAAAAAAGCCCTTTTTATAATTTCATATATATGCTATGGAACCGTACTTGGAAAAGCAAATATTTTGTGTTGGATGGTTTGGATTGATAATTTAGGGTTTCAGTGATAAGAAACATTGCAACTAATCTCATCTTTCCCTGTAAACTTGAGATTTGCTATACTAGGCAATTTAGATTCATGATCATGGGAATCATCTTTATCACATTTAAAAATATACAGTGATCTCTTTACTCAACCTTTTCAATTGTCTCCTTGTAGTTTTCATAATATTGTTATGTTATCATTCCTTTCCCAGTGCTTCTTTCCTCTCCAACTATCCTTTGGATAAAGCATCTTCAGTCTGATTTTGTTAACTGAACTCGTCTTCAGCCATGATCTTTACTCAACCTTTTCAATTGTTTCCTTGTAGTTTTCATAATATTGTTATGTTATCATTCCTTTCGCAGTGCTTCTTTTTTCCCCATCTATCCTTTGGATAAAGCATCTTCAGTCTGATTTTGTTAACTGAACTTGTCTTCAGCTATGGTCTTGTTTGCGATCACAATGATCTCTTTACTCGACCTTTTCAATCATTGTAAGTAGGTAACACTTTTGCACAGATGTCTGAGTCATTTCATTCATGTTGATTATTCTAGCTGTATCATCATTTCACTCACAAAACAAAATCAAATAATAAGAACCGTACTTCTGGCATCCCTTGATTTGCTTACATAAGGACCGCAAATGACTGCAATTGAATCATTAGTAGAAGACCCTACTTTTGGTTTATTTCCCCTAGTGAGTGTAGTTGAATTATTCGTGACTTCTTATCAACCTCATTACATTTTGCAGTCAGGAAGGTACAAAGAGCTATGCATAATACTTAATTGAAATTTCCTGTCGATGGCAATGTATATTAATTGTTTAGAAACATGTTCGACTAGTATGAATATTTCTCTAAGGGATATTCAAATCCCGCTTAGACCATGCTACAACCTATTCCACACCACACACACCTACATGCACACAGTGAGCCGAGAGAATTTGGAACCCATTCCTGCCTATTAGAATTAGATGATAGGGCATCCACATTTGAAGATTTACTCTGTTGAAGTTGATGTATATTACTTAGAGTGCCTAAAAGCTTCGATATAGAGTATTTAAAGTTATTTATTTATTCATCAAGTGGTCGCAAAATGGACGATCGAAAGAAGTGACTGCTTAGCTTTAAGATCTAGAGTGTTTCAAACCCAATAAAAATTATGTTCAATTTTAAGTTTTTTACCCATTTATCAAGTAGCCGCGAAACAGATGACAAAAAGTAATGAGCTAATAAGTTCTTTAGTCTTAAGTTCAAACCCAATAAAAATTATGTTCAAGGTTTTTATAGTGTTTAAATCATGACCAAGCATTGTATTTTCAATTTGTATTTTCCCAATCATAGATCACTAGACTCTCTACTTTCATCGGTTTTAGGCCACTTAATGTGCATGTCAGAAATCATAAAAATATTTGATTTTATATTTCTAAGCTTTTAAATGATTTATGTCATGTTGAATGCTTTAAATTTAGTTGCATAATATATATTTTCTAGGTGATAAAATGTATACTCAAACCTATTGATAGGATTTTCAAGAAAAAAAATGCAATTTGCAACTGCGCGATGAACGGGTGAACTATCTCCAAAACTCATGATTTTTCATCCACAACCCTCCAGAACATGTAGATGATGATTAATCGTTTGGATTATCCATAGGGATGATCCACATGTAAGAAATGAGCGTCATATCCTTTTTTCTTGAGAAAACAAGGTACGAGGTGACAATGTTGGAAATTTTCCAACGCTATATATCTCATTTTCGACTTGTGGATTGTCAAAGTTGGGAGAAGACGGCTTAAACCCTAAATTAGGGTTGATCAACATATTTATATAGATAATGATTAGATATGAGTATGGGTTTTTTACCGAATACTCAGATACAATAACATATTATCATCTAACACTCCCCCTCAAGATGGAGTATAGATATCTATCATGCCAAACTGGTCACACAATATCAAGAAAACTTTTGAAGAAACAGTCTTAGTAAAGATATCTACCAACTGTTCAGATAAAGGAGTGAACAGAGTGCAATCATCTCTCATCACACAATCCCACACGAAGTGACAATCCACCTTTATATTTAGTTCATTTATGAAACACTGAATTATTAGCTATGTAAATAGCTGCTCGATTGTCACAATGGATAGGCATTGGATTAGTGTTCAAAAAATCAAGTTTTGCCATTAGAGTCTTCAACCACATCATTTCACAAGCTGATGTGTCGTAACTTTATACTCGTCTTCTGCACTATACTGAAAAACTACATTCTGCTCTTTACTCCAAGTCACAAGATTTTCTCTTACATAGGTACAATAGCCAAATGTAGATCTTCTATCTCCTTTGTCTTTTGCATAGCCAGGATCATATGATTCAGTACGCAGATGTTCATGCTGTTGAATCCTGCCCCTACATGTTCATTACATGTTTACATATCCATTGATTTTGATGATAACAAACTTGTATTTAACTGTTTATATTGTAAATATATATATGCTTGTTTATGTGTTGTGTTAATATATATTTTGTACTCACATATGTCTTGCAACACAAATGGAAGATATTTTGATGGAGACATAGCTCATACATGATGATCAAGGAGTACAAGATATTAAAAGACTTTTTTATATTTTTTGTAATTTTTTATATATTTTTAGAAATGTATTAAAAACCTTGAACACAAGTTTTCACTTCCCTTGGTCGACTTCTACCTATCCCTAGTCGACCAAGTTTAGACTAGTATTTTGATTCTTACAATTCATACACATACTAATCAACTAACTCATATCCTAGTTGACTTATCGAGTCATACAAAGAACAAACAATTCAAAATTTTGTCAGTCTAGCACTTATAATCGACTTATAGGTGATTGATACATTGACGTTGTCGACTAAATATCTATCCTAGTCGACTATAACTAATTCAATAGAGACATAAATTCAGTTTCTTTTTCAGTATAGTCGACTACCTCATTACATTAGTCGACTAATATAGGCAAATTTTGATACCTAGTCGACTATATTCTGTCTCTAGTTGACTATACAGTCAGTTTCTGATTGTAACGGTTGTGTAAGTTTTTGATTTTCTGGTATTTGTTCATACTTTTTGAATTCAAATTCAAAACAAATAACCACCCCAACTGTCTGTATTCTCTATCTATAAATAGGGGTGAATTCCTTTGGATTTAACACACAACTTTCATATACAAAGTTTTATCAAAATTCTTTCTGAAAATTCTTTTATTCAGAAAACTCTCTTTGATTCTTTCTTCATCCAATTTAATTCTTAGTGAAGAAATTTTGAGAGTTTTACTATAAGATTCTTAAAAATTCACTTCTACATAGAAGTCAAGGCTTATAGGACAATTGTACTAATTTCAAAGAACCTCTTCTCGGTGTAGAGAAGAGGTGTACAGATTAGGCGAAGGAGGTTTGTCAAGTGGTGTACTGTTTTGATTTTGAGGGTTTTAAAATTAGGTTAAGGAAAATCTCAAGCGGGTTGCTTGGAGACTGGATGTAGGTCAAGAGGACCGAAGTAAGATAAAATCTCTTGTATTTGATTGTGCAATTCTGAGTTTTATTCTGTGCATATTTACTTTCTTGCAATTTATTAACATTTTTTGTTTAGAATTTTTAAAACACTATTCACTTCCTTCTAGTGTTTGTGTTGCCTAGTTTTAGATCCTACATTTAGTATCAGAGCACGGAACAAAGATGGCAACGGATTTTACTTTATCCCAATTCAAGGAAGGGCATTCCACACAACGACCACCATTGTTCGATGAATCAAACTGCAACTATTGGAAGTGTAGAATGATGGGCAAAAAGTATTCAAAATACTTGTTTTTTTTTAATTTTTAGTTACTTGAAAAAATATAGATCAACTTTAAAGGAATGGATCTCGCATTCGGATGTCGTAGGATTGTATTTGAGTGGGAAGGATTCGGCCTCGAATCCTTCCAAAATGACACATACACATGTCTCTCTCCCCCCCCCCTCTCTCTATATATATATATAGACTTGGGTCTTTGGGAAGGATATGGAGATGAATCTTTCTTATTTAAATTCAATGTTAGGACACTCAATTCAAAGATTCACTCCATTGAAATTGATCTACATTGTTAATAGTGCTTATATACAAAAACTCAAGTATTTTGAATTTTTTTCCCCTATGCATCAAGTAGGCATAAAATGAATGGCCTAAATAGTGAGTTGGTTAGTTTACCGGTGTAAAATATTTAAAACCTAAAAAAAATTGGTGTGTGAGAGTTTTTAAATTCTTAGATCATGATTAAATGGTCACATCAAGAATTTTTATGTTCAAAGTCATATATCTAAGCAATATGCTATTTTCAACCGTCCATTTGTGCCTACTTGATGCATGGGCCAAAACAATACAAAATACTTTATTTTTTAGTCACTTTAAAAAAGTTAGATCAACTTCAATGGAATGTGTGTTTGAATGGTCAAACATTGAATTTGCTTGAGAAGGATTCATCTCCATAGCCTTCCCAAAGGACCCAAGTGTGTGTGTGTGTGTGTGTTTTGAAAATATATATATTCTCCCACATTTTCTTAGTCCCTGGCTTATTCTTTCCTTGCATCGGACTTTTGCTTTGTCAGCTCTTGCACGACAGTCAAATTCTGAACCCAACCTTCCCTGTGGCAGGGAGTTGGCATTTGTATGCCATACACGAACTTTATCATTTACAAATATGGTTTTGATTATGGAATGTATATATCTTGCATTGTTTAATTGAGGACCTTATGCAATGTAATGTGAGCTACACAGGCATGTGTGTGATAGGATAAGGATATGAATCTCACGATCAAGATTCCTCACATAAACAGCAGCAACAAATCCATTATTCCAAAGTTTGGAGGTCAGCTCCATCAATTCCTTGCATAATGAATGAATGCATTAAAACATTCCATACTTTTACTTTCTTTAGAGTCTATCATGCTTAACTCAAATCAAGTTTATTGACAATCATTTTGGTTTCTCTTTTACTGGCTGTTGTGTGCTAACTCCTTTATCTGTCATGACTTCATTGCAGGGAGCACTTCAGCAGCTAAGCCAGAAGAAGTTAAACGCCTTCCTGGTGGTAAGATAAAGAAGAAGGTAAGGTTTCTAATTCAGGTATTGATGGCTTGTTATTATGGTTGTTTCTGTTGCTTTGAAATTCTTTTAAGAGTTGAGAACTCATAGCATAATAAACCAATCAGCTGGGATAGTTACTCCTTGATATTAAGGGTTTGTTCACATGATGATCGGTTTGGATTATGATGTTCACTCAAACTAAATGTTTCAAGGTTTGACACTTTTATGATCTAATTAAGGATGTTTTCAATATTTGATCGTTCAGTTATATCCAACTTGTGATTTTTTTCTTCTGTTTGAGATATGCTTTACTCATTAAATGGTCTTGGATCAGTATAACCTTAGCTTGAATCCTGATGAGCTGTCTTCTATTTGATGTATTAGCTTGCCTCGCAAAAATACAAACCCCCCTGTTCCTCTCGTATTTTCCTTAAAACTGATTTCTGGACACAGTCACGTATGTGAAGAAATGAGCTTGCTATCATATCAATGGGCCAACATTGATAAGGGGAGACTGGAGAGAGAGTTTAGTATAGTCCCAACTCCCAACCCAGTGGCTTTATCCTCTTCTAGTTCTCCCTACTTATCGTTCATTAAATGCAAACAGGCTGTGGACCATCAAGTTAGACTTTGCTTAAGAACCCACGCTGTCAGTGGTTCCATCTCCACTATGGCTAAATTTGATGGTGCTAACCATCCTTGCTCAAGTCTCTGAAATGGCTAGGTTTCCTTGGCATCAGAAGATGCACATTTCATTATTTGTGATATTCTTATTATCAGCTCCAGTTGATATCAGAACATCTATAATTGAGGGTTCTTGTCTGGCTTCATCTTGCATCCAAGGCTGGATAGCCATGAATTCCTGTGAAATATTATCTTCTAGCTTTTTCATCAGTGGACCGTATCCTCTATGTCTTGTAAATTTTGTAACCAATTTGGAAAATTATTCAAATTGTACTTTCAGCATCCCATTTATAGCAGTCAAATTGGATCCTATAAGTAAATACTTAGCAAAGTAAGAACTGAGTCATGAATATTATGCATCAGATTTGGTTGTGGAATTGTTGTCCTAACATCAGTTGGATTGCATATTCGCCGTTTCTCCCTTTTTTGTTGTTGCTCGTTAAACTCCCTTTTTCCTAAGAGATTTGAAAAGCTCGTCTTTTTTTCCTTTTTTATTTCATATTTTTATAATTTTACTTCTTCCTTACCAAGAGAGGATTAACCTGTGTCTCGGGATATATATATATATATATATATATATATATAATATATATATATATATATATATATATATATATATATATATATATATATATATATATATATATATATATAACTTGACCTATTGTTTCAGGCTACTGCATCTGATTTTATTGTAGATAGAATAAACTATTGGAATTGTTTCATTTACTTGCTAGTTTACAAGTTGTGACCCAATTAGTAGTGATACAATTATGGTTGCTATTTTCAGGAGAAGCAAGAAGTTGTTATTGAAAAGATTGTTCGCAATAAGCGCAAATGTGTCACTGTTGTGAAAGGCCTCGAGTTATTTGGTGAGTAACTTCTAAAATCGCACATCATCTCGTCCAATTCCCCAACGGCCAAAAATAGACTGGATGTTTGCAAAATACACGCGCGCGCGCGCGCGCGCGCACACACACACATCTTAAATAATAAATCTTGTGTGGACCATGTAGGTGTCAAATTGAGCGATGCTTCCAAGAAGCTTGGAAGAAAGTTTGCAACCGGAGCATCTGTTGTCAAGGTGAACTAGAATTTTCGTTCGAGTTGGAGATGCTATTTTCAAAACACCCAACATGTTTTTATTAACAGTATAATTTGGACAATTGATTCCAGGGTCCAACTGAGAAGGAGCAAATAGATGTCCAAGGGGACATATCTTATGACATTGTGGAATTCATAACTAATACCTGGCCAGATGTGAGTTGTCCTTGTTCTCGTTCTTTCTGTCATCTGACCTCCCCACACCTCCCTTGTGAGAGAGGGGTGATGCATAATTTCATTCTAGAGAACATTATGAATAATTTTTATTTTTCAGTCTATTATTTCACACAGTGTTTGTTTTTGATAGAACATGTCTTTTATGTTGCATATCATTCTGAATGTTTGAAATACTCAATTATCAATGCTTCAATGCTATGGAACTGGTAACTTAAAAAAAAAGAATATTAATGCATAAAAGTTAAACTTCACAACAAAGTAATGCATTAATTTTTATTTTCAGTCCATTGTTTCACATAGGTGGTAGTTGTTGTTCTATAGGCGTCTTTATGCTTTGCATCTGAAATACTTAATGGTCAATGCTTCACTTAACAGAACTGCTTGTTTTTCTGCTTTGAGACGATGGTGCACACACATCAACATATTTGTAGGCCGGGGGCTTGGAATTTTCTTGCTGATGTATCAGGCATGTCTTTGTGTTACGCATCATTTTGAACATTTGAAATACTTAATAATCAATGCTTCAGTGCTGCAGAACTGGTTATTTTTTCTGTCTTAAGATAATGATGCACACGCATCAACTATTAGTAGCCATGGTGATGTAACACAGGATCACAATCACCTTCAATCCAAAGAAAAGGGAAAAATTAAGGTTTTGAGAAAATAAGAATTAGGGTTTGAGAAAGGAACCGGATAAATTTGGGCTTCATACCCCTTACGCCACGGGCTTCATACCCCTTATGCCATGGGTTTCGCACCCCAATCCCAAGAACACAAAGCTCAAGAAAGTTTAACTGAAAAGTTTAATTTATTCATTATCTACATTATTCATTGATTTGAGTCTCTCTCTTTAAATAGGCTTTTACAAAACGAACTTCCCCATCACAAGCAATATGGGACTAAATTTCATAATAAAATAAAACAACTAAACTGAAAATAATTAAGGTATGAAAATAACTAACAACTGAGCGTGATGTCCTCATCATTTCTCCTGAGGTGGGAGAAACTCGACTCTGTCGAGTGAGGACAGTCTTCTTGAAGCATCTCAATCGAGCCAGGAGGTGGTCGTGACAGCATCACTAGTGCATCAGATCAAGACCAAGCTGGTGGAAGTGAAACTGGCTTTCGTGATAAACAGGTGGCTGGTTATGTGAGCTCGAGCAAGATACATGCGACATGATAAGTCAACTCAATTCCACATAAAACTGACCCACATATCAAGGCACTAATTTTTCTGTGAACCAATATCCCTAGGAAGATCTGCAATTGGTCGTACACATTAGACGATCTCAAGAAAAGTGAGGCTCTAATAACTGCTAAAGATTGTACTAGCTCCAAGGTGGGCTTTGCCGGAAGATCTACAAGGATCTCAATAAGCAACTCTACAACTTTCGTGGGCCGTGAAAAAATCTCTTCTTGTAGTGACACAAATTTAGCAATAACTTCTAGCGCTGACTCTAGTTCTGGATGTTCAACAACCTTTATCGCTTTGCTTCTAGCATCTTCACCATGCTAGTGAGAATCTCCTTACATTCAACGATTAGACGTTAAATTGTGGCCCCTCAAGATGTGAAACATACCGTGCACGAACAAGCTTTTGTAAGTTAAGCCAATCTCAACAATCGATATGACTATCTTCCCACCACTAATAAGCTTCTCTATCCAGCTTCAATTCAGCATAGTGGCCCTTGTGCAGGTGTCAAAGAGAAATGTTCATGTTCATAGTATGTGACAATGTTTTACGTTAGCTGTCATAGGCCTATCATAACACTCCTTTATCCTGGCTTGGGACAGGCAGTGAACGGTATACTGGCGAAGTTTCGCAGGTGTCAAAGAGAAATACCTGAAGAAATTCTCAAGATGGTTTTTCAACTTTTCATATCCATCCTAATCATTAGAACCCCGAAAATACGAAAAAGTTGCATACATGTCCTTTCAACCTCCTTCTCATCACCATCAGTATATATGTATTTGCCACAGAAGTAAAATCTCATGACTAAAACTCAGTGCATAAAAATCAAATGTTACCTGAGAATCTCAGTGGCTCGAACTGAACTCAAATCGGGCTGAAATGTGGCATGAAATGTTGATTTTCTGCTGTAGGGACATTACCGGCACCAAACACGGGCTCGTGGAGGTCAGATCTGTTACTCAAGTGTTATGAATTCTTTTTGATGGCTTCGGGACTCAGTCACGTGCCCAATGCTTCGAAGAGAGTTCGAAACGAACTCCGAATGGGCGAGTTTTGGGTGGGGAGAAGATGAACAGTAATCGGGGGTGATTACTATTCGGAACAGTAATCGGGGCGATTACTATTCATCTTCTCCTTAATCAGAACAGTAACCCCTTTTTTTGGAGATCTAGGTTTGCGTCTAGATCTGAAAAGTGGAAGAAGGTAGGGTTTGAAGAAAAAAAGATTTTTTTTTTAAGGAAATTGGAAACAAAAGCTTTGATATCAAATTGATGTAACACAACATCGCAATCACTTTCAATCTAAAGAAAAAGGGAAAAAAATTTGGGTTTTGAAAAGAAAAAAAAGAATTAGGGTTTGAGGAATCGGATAAATTTGGCTTCGCACCCTTACACCATGGGCTTCACACCCATTTATTCATTGTCTCTTTTATTCGTTGAGTTGAGCCTCTTTAAATACGCTCCTACAAAGTGAACTTCCCCATCACAACCGATGTGAGACTAAATTTCATAATAAAATAAAACAACTAAACTCAAAATAGTTAAGACATGAAAATAACTTGCAACTGAGCATGATGTTCTCATCATATGGTCTTGTAATCTGCTTGCTTAATTTCAGGTGAATGCAAGAAGGACGTATGATAAGACTGAATCAGTTTGACATATAATTTATCTTTAGATTTAGATCTTGTTCCATTTTGATTTACAGATTTATATGCACATATGAAAGCTGAGAAACAAACAAAAATTAATCCTATATTTTATCTTCTATGTTCTTTTGTCACCTCAGTTTAAAATTATATCCTCAGACCTTTTCACTTGCTAACGGTAAGTTCCGATTCTTAATTTTGTACTAGATTATCTGTAAATGGGGTATTTCATTGTTATGAGTGATAAAGTTGTCCAAGTTGATTGTAGACTAGATTAATATGCTAAAAGTGTTATGTTCTTTCAGCAGTCTCACTTTACAATAATTCAAGCACTAGAAGAGTTCAATAAGAAAAGCCTCAAGACAGTTTTAACTTGTTCACTTTTGTCAGTAACAACCAAATGCAGTTAAGTTTTAAATGGATTGTTTATGAAGAAATAACTGCTTATTTTAATAACAAAATATGGAGAAACGTATGTTAAAGTTTTTGATTAGATGTTACAAAACTTAATTATTGAGGTAACTGTTATATTCCTTCAAACTCAATACAATATTGTTATCATAACCTAAATTTTCCTAAATTTTGCATAACAGTTGGCAGAGTTCTTCTCTTGATATTAGTTTTGTTATATGTAAGTCGAGGTGCAATCAGTAATGCTTAATAATAAAAATATAGAAATCGTACAGAATTAAAGAGTGGCAGTGAACCTGGAAAGAAAACTCAAGCAAAGAGTCTCTCCTATTCAATAGTACTCTCATGACAAGTTGTGAAAACCCCAATTCCCCAGTTCATAAAAACCATGAAATTTCAATATCCATAAACACACAGATAGCATCCACATATCTTGCAAAAAAAATCTATTTAGAATAATAAGCATAGCTTTGGCAGAAAAATAGAAGGAAAAATAAACTAAGCTAAAATCCTAAATATGGCAACCTATAAGTTTGTGAATGTGACTCGGGTCCAAGGTAAAGCCCTGGAGGAGGCGGCTTTACTGGGGATGCAGGTTATTTGATGAATCGCGGTTTGATCAGAAGAAAGTTAGAGAATGACAAGGAGAGAGAGAAGAAGGGAGCACATCTAGTCTTGTGATTTGCGATGGGAAATAGATAGGTAAGGGATTGACAAGCGGTAGTGTTTTAAACGGGATTTAAGAACTAAATAGCGTATATCTAGATTTTAAGTTATGTGATACGGGTCCTCACTGGACACACAATGAACCCAATAATTATGTACGCGTTCTGGGGGTATCTGCTCCACATCCACCTGTCTCAAAGTTGATTCAAGGCTTGATATGCGCTAGACAACTTGGACTCGTCCACCATGTTCCTTCCACATGTTGTTGTCACATAGATGTCGGACATAGGGTATGAGCTTTTCTGACAGAGTTGGATGGGATGCGTTGGGCTCAAGATGAATGTAGTATAATCTCACTCACTATGTGATACTGTATCCGGAGGGTAATGTATTACATGGTTTAATGCCTCCATCCCTGATCGCGGAGATATTGGCGGTCAAGATTCACTGGTCCAGCAGGAGGGATGATACATCCTGGGCGCCCGGAAAAACCATGCACCGAATCAAACCATACATAGTAAAAGCTGGGTATGAAAATCTAACCAAAAACATGAATCAAGGGGAAAAATCAGCGTCTTGAAAATGACATACGGGGGTCTCCCCCAGTTCAATGTTTTATTTGGAAAATACTACAAGGCGGCTACCTACTGAAGCTATTTAACATCTCGAGGAGTGGAGGTGACTAATCAAGGAACTTGTCCGGCATGTTTACAACCTACACTGGAAACAATGGAGCACATATATTTTGATCATTGCACGACACTCGAGCTCCTGCTATACCAATTAGGATTATAGCTGGGACCCAGGGCAAAGATGCATACGGAGCAGGATTTGATCAGGATCCTGCGAATTAACAGGCTGCAGACAATTTGTGCAGCCATCTAATAAACCATGCTGAGTTATACCATGATATCTTGTGGAAAGCACGAAATAAGCTGGTCTTCAAGGGAACACCACTTAGGGTTGAACATCGCTGTGCCAGGTGGTGGAATAAGCAACAGAGCAAATATCAATGCGGCTAACTTGTCTCTTACAACATCAGAGAATACCCCTGGATTGAAGAGTGGGCATCAACGCGCCATATAGCATTGTATTAACATCTATGACTATGGTCTTTATCAGAAGCAAAAAAAATCACTTTTTTGATAATAAATTAACATTGATCGTTAATAAGTAAAAAAAATCTAATTATTTACAGTCTGTTAGTATTTATATTGCAAATAATAAATCATGTCAAAGTTTTCTGGCTTTTTAATATTTTACCTTTTAACAGGCCAGACCTGTTAAGACTTGAGAGCATATTCTTGTGGCCTATTAACCTACCAGCCAACTGGCTTAACTAAACCTTCACCTGGATTTAACTAAACCTTCACCTGGACAAATCCAATATATGCTGTCTGGCTTTGCACAGATAGCAGCAACCCCTTGACCAACCACAGCAGTGAGTAATGACTGCCTCGTTGATCTCCAATTTTCCATGGCATCCGCGTAGGATGACTGGTACAGGCTAAAACCTTGGGCGGCATTTGGAACTAAGAAGTACATGAAAGTCAAAACGTGCATCTAAGTACATGATTTGTGATTATACAAGGCATGATCAAATGCTGCAAGACAATAAGATTAAGTACTTAATGAAGACTTTTATTTCCCAACTAACTAATGTAACTGATTTTCATATTCTTTTTAAATTGCTTTTGCTGCTCGTTAAAAGGTTTTGCCTGATTTTACCATTCAGTTTACTGCTAGAGCTTTCTTTTCCTTCTAGTGATCGATGACTTGAACAGTATGTTTGTTGATGTCAACTTTCTACCATATAATTACATCTGTCTGGAAAATTTGTTTTCTTAAATATGTTGTATACTAGTTCTTTGATGTCTTTATAATATTAATGGATGAAAAAAGTGTAAAGGTAAATCACAAAGAAGAGTACAGGAAAACAAGCTCTTTGTTTTGTTCTTTTGCCAATGCCTTGATATCAAGCACCTGCCATGTCGTAGGCATAGTTAAGCATTCATTTTTAGGATATTGCCACATTTGTTTTAGGTTGTGTGGTTAACAAGTGGAGATATCTAGCCTATGATAATCATGGCGCAAACACTGAAACTTATGGTCTATATTTTTCCATGTTGGTTTGCTTTTGGTGAAGTATCTCTTAGAAGTATGGATCCTGAAGAACGGTCTTAGTTTTGTACTTTGAACTGCTACAACTCCGATACTTATGTTACTTGTAAGTTCAAGAAGCATAATATGCATAACACATTGGATCTCAATTCTGTGCCCTTCTTCCTCATCTTGGCTCTAGCCTCTAGATTTTATCTTGTTATTGTTTTTTTTTTTTTTTAAACTTTTTACGACCCAATGACACACACTAGTTAGCAGATATAATATTTCCATGCTATTGCTTTTGGCCTTGTTTACTGCCGTCGGCAAAGGCACAACCAGTGGGATTGGGACAGTGACAACTGCTATCCGTGAAATTGGAAAATTCTTTGCATACAGTTGTGTTCAAACGGAAGAGTACTTCTCTATAACTGATCCTGCCCCCGCAAATTTCAATAAGCTTCCTCAGCGAATGTTTAGATATCATTGATCGGTTTTAAGTGTTATTGACCTTATCCATAGGATCTATTTGAATTTTAACTCCTTAATATTTAGATGTCATTAATAACCAGTTTCTACATATTATTGTTATCCTTAGAGTCCATTCGAACTTTAGAAGTCATATTAAGAGTCTATCTATATACTTGACACTTAAAATTTATACAATATGATCAATTTCAAATCAAGAAATCTAATAATAACCTATTACTATAATCATTACTATAACTACATCAATATAATCATGCCCAATTTCTCCATTAAATTGATTCTGCCATTTGTGTTGAATACTTTGTTCAAAATTTCATTTCTTACTGAGAATGTTTGAAGGTATCTTCTAAAGCAGAAAACTTGTGTAGCTTTAGCAGGGGGTCCTTACCGTAAGGGTAAGAAACTCGTCGTTACAAAGGTGTTTCTGTCCAACTGATTCAGACACCCTTGTTTATGCTAAATTTCTCAAAAGTCATGTACATTCTCTTTTGGCGAAGTTAGAACCTGGTCTTACTTCTGCTCCACCCCATATCCACTTAGCCTCCTCACCCGATTCTCGTGCTTCTCTTTCTCCAGTAATAAACTAAATTTTCACTAGTATGATATAGTATTGTACCTTTTTGTTGGCCACGTACTCTGTTATGGTTGGATTATCAATACATACAATAATATGATAAGACTGGAGGATAAATAGGTGCATTACATTCTAGGAACCTGTGTACAATTTTGTTTTCCATGTTAAAGATGATTATCTGTAATTACACACACACACACATTGAACCTGTCTCAAAAAACATACATACTCTGAGAACTTCTGCAAATTTGCTATTCCATGTTACAGTTAATTATATATAGTTACAATACAAACACAAATGCCCATATGTATGTGTTTATGTATGTATGAAGTAGTTCAGCACTAAAGCAACCTGGTAGCTTACAGAAAGATAGTTTTGTATGTGTACCACTGTATTGTCAAATCTGATCACATGTACTCCTTATATGTGCGCGCGCGCACAACAAAAATGATCGCATGTATGCATGTTCTTTGTATATTGATTGGCTGCACCAAGGGAGTCATCAAGCGCTAACACAAGTCTAATGTTTTCTACATTTCTTGTAGTTTTTTTTCTCTCCTGTGCTGGCCTCGGAGAGCACTATGTATTTAGTTGTGTATGATGATGTTTATGTCTATTGGTTTCTTGTTTATTTGAATGAGCATTCTGTGCTCTTGCTGAAGATTGTTGCCTATGCCTCAGGTACCGGAATCTGCAATTTATTTCATAGAAGATGGCAGGAAGGTAGCTGCTGCTTAGCTGCTTGGTGTGACTTTTTAGAGATAAAATTACCAAAAACATCAAATTTTGGTGCTACTGAGCACTGTGTATCTTTATTTGTATCTATCCCATATAACTAAATACCCATCAGTTGTGTATGGCTGATTAGATCTAGTTGATGTCAGTATCAGAGGAAGCAATTTGCATAGTGGAAAATTATATTTATTTTGTGTGTGTTGTTTCTCTCTTCAAGACAATTTTGACAACAAAATTAACAATTTGCAATCAAAGACTTTATTTTTCCTTTTTTTCCTTTTTTTTTTTTTTTTCTTTTACTTATTTTCTGAATGAACAATAACAATTTGCATGTGTGCGCTTTTATGTGCCTTCTAATATTGAACAGGTCTTTGTTGTTGCATATTAAATCTTGTGATCCAATGGGAGGATTCAACATGCACAACTCTTGTTCTAAAGCTGGGAAGGTGCAAGCCCGGTCCTCATCTTGGCTCTTAAATTTCACTGTTAGTAATCTGGATTTTGTGCTAATTAAGGATGTAAATGGATACAATAATACATTTTCATATCTGTATTTGACTAGTATGAGTATTTGTTATTTATCTGTTTAAAATATAAATATAAAAATGTTAGAAGATGTTAAATTTAAAAATCGAGCTCATCTTTCTACTAGCTGTGTGGATTAGCTCAAACTAGCGTCCATGTTTTATCTGTATACTGTATTTGTTGACATAGACCAAATACAAGAATTGTGACCATGAGAATTCTTTCTGTTTAAACCCTTGGTTACTGGCTACAAAATGAGTAAGCTAGGGTAAACACCTGCTAATGAGTCGCCTCGAAGCTAAATTTACATTATATGTTTTTCTTTTCAAGAAAAGCCCGTAAGCTAACATTATAAACAAAAAGGAGCACCGTAGAGGAGAGATAAACTTGAAATAAATAACCATACCAAAATACACTCCATTGAAGTAAAAATTTAAGATTAGATTTTTTTTTTTTTTTTTTTTTGGTTAACACGGTATCCTTGGGGACGAAGACTAATCCATGTGCACTGAAATGTCCTTCTCATGGGTTTCAAACCGGTGCCCGGTGAGGAGCAAACCTACTGACATATCGTGTGGTCACATGCGGAGGACAGCTCAGATATTTTAATTCGTCGTCTATCTTAATTGGTCACAATGAGCCTCCAGAATCTCAATGGGCCTTATAAAATGCTTGAATTCAAGTCATTGTATAATAGTCACAACAATAGAGATAGTGGATCCTCATAAATTAGAGGAGTATATGTCTTTAATACAAAAGCGAGGGAGTAGTTTTTTGATGAGTCGCACATGACAGTAGCTTTAGAAAGAGAAGATCATAATGAAATGAAATATTTCGCGTCAGCCCTCTAGTTTTCATTTTAACTGGGGGAAAAAACTCAGGCACGTAATTCTTTTAGCTCCCGTCTCATCCACCTTAAAATAGCGCTTTAACTTATTTTCTCCAAAATCAACTCGCCTCCTTCTTCTCCATATAATTTTATTTCTTTTTTTTTTTTTTTACCCTTTTCTTAGATTCAGGCGTTGTTCTTTGCCATTTGACCCTAAAGAAGTGTGCTTTCCATTGTAAGTGAGCCTCGCCGTGAGCTGCTTCAGCGCTATGAATTATTCGATCTTAATCTCAAGACGATAGAGGAGATCGAATTGAATTGATCACATAGCAGAAAGAGAGTCGAATCCATGAATTAGGAATTTAGATTGTATATCAATCATTACTATTGGTGTCATTTTTATGTAAAAGGGCAAAAAGAAAGAATTAGGGTTTATTATTGTCTTTTATTAAAAAGAAAAATTTTGATAATTTTTTGTTTGAAAGCTTGAAGAAGAGGTTGTGGTCTCATTTTTTGACAGAATACAGTAACTGAGAATAGTTTTTTTTTTTTTTTTTTTTGTGAAGATTGCGAGGAGTCAAAAAACATGGTATTTTTGTGAGGACTGTGATCACCTAATAAAGAGGACTGTGATCATTATCACAATTCTATAAAGACTCAGAAACATGATATTTTTGTGAGGAATGCGATCATAGTCGCAGTAACAATAATGACTCAGAAATATGGTATTTTTATGAGAACTGTGATCATAGTCGCAGTCCTTTCTATATCAGCAGTCCGCATTTTCGAAGTGATCCTTTTTTTAAGTGATTACTATGGGGCATTTGCGTTTTTTGTCGCTAAGGAACGCTTCAGCGCTTGACACATGGGCCCACGTAGTTTGTAAAGGAGGTGGTCCAGGCAAAATAAAATATCCGCATGATTTTTTTTTTTCTTAATTACAGTATAACATAGATGGTTGTACCAAAATCCCTCTAATGAAATTGGGTGTTTTGGATAAGTATCATTATAATTATGAAGTTCACTGAAATTAATGAGATGACGCTAAAGGGGAAATAGTGTATTTATTATTTTCCCCACAGTGCAAAATCCTTCACATTAACACGTTCAATGCATGTGCATAAAGTCTCGTTATAGTGTAATGTCCTTAGTTAATAATACGGTACTAATATTTTTTTAAAATATTTATTTGGTTTTACTTATTATTTTATTATTATTATTAAATAAATAAATTGTTTTGAAATACTAAGTGTTAATTTGACTTTATATTTACTACTATTACTCATTAATATTATAATTACTAATTCCATTATTATTATTGCTATTATTAGTAGTAATTGTATGATTATTATTTATTATTTTTGTTGTTGTTATTAATTATATTATTGTTATTGTTAAATATTATTTTGTATTATTATTATTGTTATTAATATTATTGATATTATTTGTATATGTATTATCATTAGCCCGAGCTCACTCTCTTTCTCCTATTTTTTTCCCTATTTCCTTTTTCTTTTTCCTTTTATTATTTCCTAACCTAGCCCAATAGCACACACTCCTCTTTATTCCCTATTTCATTTTCATTTTAATTTCCAAGCTCAGGCAATTCAAGCCCAAGGCCATGAGCCAGCCCAAGCCTGAAACCACCTCCCTATATAAATCTCTCATTCTCTTCCCCTCTCAATTAAAATACTAACTCTACCCTAACCCTAATTAAACCCTAATCCCCTGACCCACAGCCGCCGCACTCCCTTCCCGTGATCTGTCACGAACCCACGCCGCCACCTCCACCGTGCCACGACAAGACATTCCCCGAGCTCTACCTAGGTTGAGCTCCTCCTGCGGCCTTCGTCACCTGCCGCATGCAGCATCCCATTTTCGGCACACCCATCACCTCCCCTCAGATCTGCTACTCGTGCGAGCTCCGCGCACCCACCACCGCGTCATGCACCTGCAAGCCCGCTTCACCTCTGCCATCTCCCCTTACCCCTCTTGCCTGCATGCTTACGCAACCCCGACCAAATCCAACTCGCCCTTCACGTCAACCTCTGTTATTCCTACCTTGCTATGCCGCCTTCATCTCTGCCCTCGACCTCGGAGCGACACCAACACCTCCTCCCCTTCCCGAGGCCTCCACCATCCTCACCCCACTACCACCCAATCACGACCATCACCATCTCCCTCTTTTGCCGACAACACCTATTACGCTAGTGAGCCTCTACGCGCGCAGACCTCTGCACATCTCCTCCTCTTCAGCACAGCACTCCGTCCTCCTCAGACGATGACACCCACCTAAGATCAGAGCGTCGCGCGTGACACCCTTGCACCTGAGCTCTCCCTCTCGCTCTCTATGCATATATTTTGGGTGTGTTTTCTCTCTCTCTCTCAGTATGTGTGTGTACTCTGTGTGTGGTGCATGTATCACGTGTGCGCGTTTTGTTTGTGTTGTTTTGTATATGTGAATGTGTGTGTAGGTGAGTGAGTTTCCCTCACCATCTCTCCCTCTCCCAGGTTGTATCTCTCAGTCTCTCTCTATGTGTGTATGTTGTGTGCTGCAGATGTGTTGATCCGGATCTGTTTATATGATCCGAACCTGATAATAAAAGACTAGGAGTCGTGTTCACAGTAGACCCGACACATGAAGCGATTCAGAGATCCAGACCAGTTCGTGCAGTGTAGAACCGATGGTGATTCAGACCGAGATCCATGTTATTTCATGTGAGTGTTTGTTTTTATTGTGATATTATTGTATTTATTTATTGGTGTATTTTATCGTTATAATCTGTTGGCCCAAAGGCCATTAGCCCTAGTTTTGATGATAACAAACCATATGTAGTTATATATTAATAAAATTGTTTAATTAAGTTTCAGGTAAAATCATATGTTGCATTGCGACTGCATCACAAGACTCACACATTTGGAAGCCAAGAAGATTTAGATCCCAGAGCCTAGCACACTAGAAGAGCTCAAGGATCAAGCAATATCCAGAAAACTATTTCAAGATTTGTATTTTTAACTTTTCCATTTTAGTTAGGATTTATAGTCATTTGTTAAAATCAAGATGATAGAGGTTGATAGCTTTTGGGATTGACACACACACACACTCATTTCATATTCCTTTGTGTTTTCAAATAAAAATTTATTACCAGGTTTCTTACCGAGTTTCAGAAAAATAAAGTTTCGGAAAATCAGTTTTCAGAAAATAAGTTTTGAAAAAATTGATTTTTGTTTTAGAAAAGAATTTTATCAAAATATAGTTCTAATTTATTTGATATTGATCCATGATCACACTCTAGTTCTTCAAATCCTTAGAACTCTATTTTGTATATACTTATCAAAAGAAAACTTGTTGGAAAAATATTGGTCTCAAAAAGATTTTCAAAAACAGGTTTTGGCCCTCAGCCGGTCGACCGCTGGCAGAGCAAAATTGCTCTGTCGATCGACCGGGCGGTCGATTGACATGCATCAAGTGCAAATGTGCACTTCGGTCGACCGGCTCGGTTGACCGCTGCAATAGCAGTGCTCCTTGTTGTAAATCACCTAAAAGGGGGGGTGAATAGGTGATATGCTAATCTATAAACTAAATGCGCTAAATGCGGAAGCTTAAAACAATTTTGCAACACACTTAATACAACACACAAGTGTAGCCGAATTCCCCGTGAAGGGCTCTGGACTAACTCCTCTTGATTCCCCTAGATATGGGTTGAGGTGCTATATGAAGCTCTTGTGGTTAAGTATAAGTGAGGCACACACACAAGCAAGCCAAGCATATAAGGATGATAAGCAATGTGAAATAATGCAAGGCACAACACAAGCAATATATGATAAGAATGAATGAATGATGCTTTGCACAAATGTAAAGAGGGAGTTTAGAGATAAAGGATCAAACGCAAATGCAAAGATATGTTTCGAGGTTCGAGCCCCTAGCTCTACGTCCCCGCCTTCACCGAGAAGGATTTCCAATCCACTAAGGAGTACCGAACTCCTCTCTCAACCTTACAATGCCACCGAGGCAATACAACCACAATCTACCTCTACCGAAGAGGGATAAGGCCCGTAGCCAACAACAAACACAATCACCTCTACCGAAGAGGGATCCAAACAATACCACTCCGATCAACCTCTACCAAAGAGGGATACAATAAAACAAGGAGGGTTTACAACTTGGAGGCTCAATCAACCTCAAACACTTCTTTTTCCACAAAACAATGATCCTAATAGAATAGGATAGATGATAGCTCAAGTGTGAAAAAACTAGAGTTTTGAAAACAAAAACTCAAAGAAAAATACTTGGGAAAACTCTTGGTAAAAGATATAAATGAAGAACAAACCAAATCTCCCAAAATTCTATTTTCTTTGATTTTTCAAAAACTCTAAAACAAAACAAGGATGAAATCTTTTGAGCTCTAAAACACTTTGAAAACTTCTTTTAAACTCTGGAGAAACTAGGAATTTTTCTTGTTAAAAACCTTGGCCAAAATCCCAAAGGAATGGGGTTTATATAGGCCAAAACAGAAAACTAGCCGTTAGGCTGATCTGGCAGCCTGACAGGCTTGCGGTCGACCGCCCGTTGGACCGCCAACGGTCAGAAATATGACCGTTGGGGCTATCCGGTCGACCGTCCGGCCGACCGCCCAGATACAGAGAGCAGACTTCTCTGCTCCGGTCAACCGCTCGGTCGACCGCCCAGATACAGAGAGCAAGGCTCGGCCGACCGGCCCTGTGTCTGACAAATGTGCGCAGGGCTGTGCACGTCAGTCGACCGCAACGGTCGACTGGCCCTTGGTTCCGTCGACCGTCCGGTCGGCCTGAAAAAACACCTAGAGGGGGGTGAATAGGTGTAAGTGCTAATCTAGAACTAAGTGCAAAACTAAGTGCGCTAAATGCGGAAGCTAATGCAAATTTTGCAACACACTTAGTACAATCAACAAGTGTAGCCGAATTCCCCGTGAAGGGCTCTGGACTAACTCCTCTTGATTCCCCTTGAATGGGTTGAGGTGCTATATGAAGCTCTTGTTGATTAAGTACAAGTGAGGCACACACAAACAACCAAGCATATACAAGATATAGCAATGTGAATTATGCAAGGCACAACACAAGCAAATAGATATGATATGACAATATGAATTATGCTCAACACAAGCAATATGATATGAATGAAGTATGATGCTTTGCACAAATGTAAAGAGAGAGAGTTTAGAGACAAGTGGATCAAACGTAAAGGCCAAGATATGTTTCGAGGTTCGAGCACCCTTGCTCTACATCCCCGCCTACACCACCGTGTAGGATTTCCAATCCACTATACCGTCCACCGAGGACTCCCACCGAGGGAACCTTCACCGAGAAGGATTTGTACAATAATGGAGTACCGAACTCCTCTCTCAAACAAACACCTCCTCACACAAGAGGGGTAGGCCCTTAGCCAAACAACCACAACAACCAACACCTCTACCGAAGAGGGTTTACAACCAAAATCCACCTCTCTCTAGAGGGAGCAAACCAATCACCCGATCACCTCCACCTAAGAGGGATACACAAAGAATAAGGGTGTACAACAAGTGGTTTCTTTCAACCACAAACAATCTCTCTTTTCTTTTCTCTTTTCACAAAACAATGATCCTAATAGATTAGGATAGAAGATAGCTCAAGTGTGAAAACAAGTTGTTTTTGGAAACAAGCAACAAAGAAAAACTACTTGGGAAATCTCTTGTAAAAGATAGAAAATGAAAATCAATACAATCTCCCAAAACCCTAATTTTCTTTGATTTTCCAAAAACCCAAAACAATAAAGATGAGAAGTTTAAAGCCCAAAAACTCTTTTTAAAACTTGTTTTAAACTCAGGAAAACTGGGAATTTTTGTCACGCCCCGCTTCCCAAAATACGCTGGAGCGGAGACGCGACATGAGTCGGCGACGCATATACGCAAGGAAAATCCCTCACATATACGCGCTAAGCCTTAAGTAACCCGAAACAAGCTATAAATTTAAACTGTAATGAATACTGAATACTGCAATATCGCATATAAGCAACCACGCATGATATCATATGAATCAAGACTGGAATAATAACTGAACTGATATAACAAGAAACAGGAAATGATACGAAAGCTGGAAAGATAAAAGTACCAGAATAGAATAGGGAGAAGCTCCAGCTATTCGCAAAGCGTACAGCCTCAACGAACACCTGCACATTAGAAACAAACCGTCCAATATCTGGACGTGCAAATCCAGGGTCGTCAGAACGCGACCATGGTGAGTGTGTGTGTAAAGGGGAAATAGCTCGTGCATAAGAACATGTGCATAAAGCAATATCAAGAACAACTGCAGATAACATATAACTGAATAGCATGATAAACTACTGCAGATATAAGATAAATAAATATCATGACATGATAACATCTGAACTGAAGCATATCTGATATCAATATCAACAAAGATATAAGACAACTATCACGTCTGTAAACTAACAACTGATATCAAGTCAACTATCACAACTGTGAACAAGTAACTGATATCAAAGTCAACTAACACAAATGTAGACTAATAGCTGCTGTCTGAATGTGTAACCTATATGTCACTAATCTGGTTGGTTGTTATTAACCTAACTAATGTAGTACTTAGTTGTGTCCCATACCACAGCCGTGTTCCCACATATCAAACAAAGTTATCGTTGTTGTAATTGCCTGCCAATGTAGTGCATGTGTTTGGAAGAGTACCGTGCATGCCCGGTACCACGGTCTAACACCCCTGGCACTGAATCAGGACAAGCCGCAAGGCTCTGACAACTGAAGACCACAGCCCCACACGAAAAGACATCTAGTGTGGCGCCGTAATCCGGGCATAGCCCTGACAACTGACAACTGAATGGGTAGCCAGTACTACCCTGGTTCCCCATGGTTGGAACCCACAACTCGGTACTATAAGAATCCTCCCAAAATACACGACATGCATCATCAGGCAATTACCCCTGTTCCCGGGTTATGGTATCTTTTATTAATAAGCAATCATGTGATTTAATACATAATAGTAACCAATATCTCCAATAACTACTAATGTCAACACTAGCTGATAATCTGACAACTGATAACTGATAACTGATATCTGACAACTGTGATATCTCACAACTATGATATCTGACAACTCTGATATCCGACAACTGTGATATCTGACAACTAATATCTGACATCTGAATAGAATACTGGAGATATAGCCACTAACACAATAGTGCCACTAACATAATAGTGTCACAAACAACTAGTGTCACTAACAACTATAACTGGTACAGATCTCTGCCAACTCATATAACTCTGAAGTACATATCTTATGATCAACAACAAATAATCTCACTAATAACTGATAAAGTGATGACTGCTGATAACTCTGAAATACAAGACCACCGATATCAACTAGGTCACTATCACAATAGCTCAATCTCTATCAAGTGAAGTAATCAATAACTAATCACGAAACAATGGTATGTCCTCGAGATCAACAAGTCAACGGATACTGAAATAGAAAACATCCTCAAACAACTGCAATCTAAAATAGTTCACTTCTAAGTCAATACCAACAAGTCATCCATACTCAATGATATAATTAGTTGGTACATCCAGGAACTTTTGCTTCTACTAATCCAAAACCAATATGATATCACATATCGAAGTCAAAGGTAAGATATCCACATATCTAGTCACAATCCAACAAAATCAGTCACATCTAAATACTGATCAATATCCAATATAAATAACATAAATCCCAGATCAATCCAAACTCTAACTAAGTCCATATACTGATCCAAGCATCAAGTAATCCAGTCTCTAACATCATAATAAGTCCATCATCAATACTCAAATGAATCATCACCTAAGTTATTCCCATGAAAGAATAACAAGTCTGGAAAGTACTTTACATGAAATATATCATCTGTCTTCAAATACTCGGATAAATTCTTAACTGAATTATCACCAAGTAACGAATATTAAATCTGATAATTGTCCAGATAAATTGTAGATCGTAAACCACAATCACAAATCAATCCAACATAAGATCAACCATGTGTACAGTCCAAGTTCCTTTACAAATAGTCCCAGTCCGAAACAATAATCATCTATTCATGAAATGATATAACTCTAATAACTCAATGTCCAAAAACAAGATCCATATTTATCTGATGCCCAACTATTTACTTAATCTATCCAATCAATAGATCGAGTCAAGTTACAGTCTAAAGGTATATCAAAACTAGGCCTAAGCCAACAGAGACAACTACCAACACATGAAGCTAATACAAGTAGATATCAACTGCATGAATAAAGTGGGCAATCATATATGTTTCATGAAGCGGTACAAGTAATCAAACTGGTAAAATATAAAAGAAAGTCACATGAAATGATAAGATCAACATGTAAAGCATACCAATAACAGTAAATACATAAGAACGAACACTCACATGAAATGACGCGATTTCGGAACCGAATCTCGTATAGTCCTCACTGCACGAACTGGTACTGGTCTACGAATAATCCCATGCATCAGTCTTCGGATCATCATTGTATCGGGTCCACAACGGCACGAATCCGAATCGGGTCCGAGTCTCCTCTAGCGGGTCCGAAACACTGTAGCATGCAACCGAACATACAAATAAATATAAATGCTCGCTAAACACACTCCTGAGCATACCGACACATACGTGTACACCCACGTACACATACGTATACAAGCATACACAACAATACATATATATAAACATGCCTACATATTATACACTTACATATATACTAATGCATATTTACACATATAGGTGTACACATTAATTTAATTAATTGCATACATATCCAAATTACTAAATAACTATTATTAACTATAAATACATATACATTAATTAATTACATCCATGCATGCACATATACATCATGCATACACATGCATGCATGTCACACTCACGCACACACTAACACAAATATAAATGAACTTCCCAATAATTACACAAATGCCATTATACATGAAAATAACGCTAACCTCGGGGCAACTTGCGGCGCACCGATGGAGGCTCCGACGGAGGCGTACGGGGTCGCGGAGGGTGTCGTTGGATAGAGCGACTCGCCGTGAAGGGCGTGGGGTGTGTTCGCGCTCGCCGACGTCGATCGACGGCGTCCCGCGAAGAGCCGAAAAACGGCTCGGAGTAAGGTGCTCACACATGAAATAAAACACACATAATTAATAAACTTACATTCATATTACTCCCAAACTAAACACAAATAAATTAAAGTACACATTAATGTATTAATGTAAAGAGTGAGGGAGGGAAGCTAAAACCGAACCAATATTACCCGCAGCTTGATGGGAGCTTTGTTGGGGAGCAAGGTGACCACCAATAGGACCACCACCATTACCTTTGGGACAGCGGACCCCCAACAGAAGGCTGACTGTTAGGGTTGTCCATGGCAGGGAAGTTAATTAACCAAAAAATGCCATAACCAATAAAAATGACTAAATAAACAGTAGAGCAGAGATATAAAAAGATCACCCAAGTTCTGAGCAACAGATGCGGCAAGCAAGGTTGCTGCTTAACGCCATGAGAGATGGAGGGAAGGGATGGCCCAGATCTGCGGAGGAGGCAAGGGAAAGCTGCTGCAAACTGGTTGGATCCGGCTATTGTGGACTATGCTGCGGCAAGGGGGAAATGCGGTGGATGTTGTGCAACCGGGGATGGCCGGAGGGGATCTGTTGTGGCCTGGAGAGGTGGAGGCGGCCTGGGCGGTGGAGGAAATTGCCGGGGTCGCTGGTGCGCCGGAGATGGAGATGGGGATCCAAGATGATGGCGGATTTGGTGTTGGCGGCTGTAGCATGAAGATGGAGGAGGATTAAGATCTAGGTTTAGGTTATTACTTAGGGTTTGGTTTAGGATTAGGAAATATAATATAGGATGGGTTACTGGGTCTAAAGGGTAGCGGGTTAGGATCAGAATAGGTAAATGGGTAATAGGATATAGGTATATGATAACGGGTATTGGGTTTGAGGGTGTGGAATAGGAAATAGGAAAGAAAGATTACCACCAATAATAATATATAAAAGCAAACTATAATAATATAAAACAAAATAATAACAGTAAGAATAATAACAACAACTATATAATAATAATATTAATTAGTAATAACCATAGTAATAAATACTAATGATAATTAAAATGCTAATAACCATATACTAATAATAATAGTTAACAAACAATAATACTGATACATCATAATAATAACAATAATGTTATTAATAATAATAACACTAGTAATAATAATAATAATAATAATTAACAACGAAGATAATAGAAATATCCACTACCAATAATATCAATCAATAATAGTAATAACAATAAATAATAATCATAATAAAGAATAATAATAATAATGGGAGTAACTACTAATAATATCAACAACTAATAGAAATAAAATAATAATAATAGTTAGCAAAAGAAATGTCAATGATAAATAATGGTAAACATAAAACCAAATTACTATTTACTATCTCAAAATAATTTGCATATTATTAATAATAATAATAATCACAAGAAGAAGAGTAATAAATTAAGTTGATTAAAAAAATAATCAGTGAATAAAAATAAATACATTAGGAAAATAAAATATAGTATTTCTAATTAGGGATCTTACACTCTACCCACCTTATAAAAATTTCGTCCCCGAAATTCAAATAAAGTAGGGAATGGTAAAAAGGATCCAAAAATCAAAGGAAAAGACAAACAAACTTCACGTCACTTCTCTGCACATCATAAATTCACCACGCTTCCGCTGCGCTACTCTGATTCTGCTACCGGCTTCAGCAAGGAGTAACCAATCTCAAGAGATAAAGTCAAGGAATAGAATCGAGAAGGAGGAAGAGAAGCAAGATGAAAATCTGAATCACTCAAAAGAAGAGTAGAAATCAAGAATATCAAAAGATCAAAGATAAGGATTCCCAAAAGAAGGATGAAATCAACATGGAAATTCAAATCACTCTAAAGGGAGTGTTGGAGTTATGGGTATCGAATGATCAAGAAATGGGATTCCAAGGAGAGGACAGCCAACTCCAAATGGACTGAATATCATAATGGATAATATATGTATATTGCAGTATAACTATAGCTTATTTTCAAGTCACCGGTAAGAGCTAGGTCATCTTGCGAGTATCAAAATTCAAAATTCAACATCGCAAGTCGAAAATCTAGGCTCTGATACCAAGAAAACCCTGTCACGCCCCGCTTCCCAAAATACGCTGGAGCGGAGACGCGACATGAGTCGGCGACGCATATACGCAAGGAAAATCCCTCACATATACGCGCTAAGCCTTAAGTAACCCGAAACAAGCTATAAATTTAAACTGTAATGAATACTGAATACTGCAATATCGCATATAAGCAACCACGCATGATATCATATGAATCAAGACTGGAATAACAACTGAACTGATATAACAAGAAACAGGAAATGATACGAAAGCTGGAAAGATAAAAGTACCAGAATAGAATAGGGAGAAGCTCCAGCTATTCGCAAAGCGTACAGCCTCAACGAACACCTGCACATTAGAAACAAACCGTCCAATATCTGGACGTGCAAATCCAGGGTCGTCAGAACGCGACCATGGTGAGTGTGTGTGTGTGTAAAGGGGAAATAGCTCGTGCATAAGAACATGTGCATAAAGCAATATCAAGACAACTGCAGATAACATATAACTGAATAGCATGATAAACTACTGCAGATATAAGATAAATAAATATCATGACATGATAACATCTGAACTGAAGCATATCTGATATCAATATCAACAAAGATATAAGACAACTATCACGTCTGTAAACTAACAACTGATATCAAGTCAACTATCACAATTGTGAACAAGCAACTGATATCAAAGTCAACTAACACATATGTAGACTAATAGCTGCTGTCTGAATGTGTAACCTATATGTCACTAATCTGGTTGGTTGTTATTAACCTAACTAATGTAGTACTTAGCTGTGTCCCATACCACAGCCGTGTTCCCACATATCAAACAAAGTTATCGTTGTTGTAATTGCCTGCCAATGTAGTGCATGTGTTTTGGAAGAGTACCGTGCATGCCCGGTACCACGGTCTAACACCCCTGGCACTGAACCAGGACAAGCCGCAAGGCTCTGACAACTGAAGACCACAGCCCACACGAAAAGACATCTAGTGTGGCGCCGTAATCCGGGCATAGCCCTGACAACTGACAACTGAATGGGTAGCCAGTACTACCCTGGTTCCCCATGGTTGGAACCCACAACTCGGTACCATAAGAATCCTCCCAAAATACACGACATGCATCATCAGGCAATTACCCTGTTCCCCGGGTTATGGTGTCTTTTATTAATAAGCAATCATGTGATTTAATATATAGTAGTAACCAATATCTCCAACAACTACTGATGTCAACACTAGCTGATAATCTGACAACTGGTAACTGATAACTGATATCTAACAACTGTGATATCTCACAACTATGATATCTGACAACTCTGATATCCGACAACTGTGATATCTGACAACTAATATCTGACATCTGAATAGAATACTGGAGATATAGCCACTAACACAATAGTGCCACTAACACAATAGTGTCACAGACAACTAGTGTCACTAACAACTATAACTGGTACAGATCTCTGCCAACTCATATAACTCTGAAGTACATATCTTATGATCACCAACAAATAATCTCACTAATAACTGATAAAGTGATGACTGCTGATAACTCTGAAATACAAGACCACCGATATCAACTAGGTCACTATCACAATAGCTCAATCTCTATCAAGTGAAGTAATCAATAACTAATCACGAAACAATGGTATGTCCTCGAGATCAACAAGTCAACGGATACTGAAATAGAAAAACATCCTCAAACAACTGCAATCTAAAATAGTTCACTTCTAAGTCAATACCAACAAGTCATCCATACTCAATGATATAATTGTTCGCAGAGGAAAAATTCGCGTAAAGTTTCCTTGAATCAATTGAAAGTTTACAACGGATTAATACTCCGATTACAAGGGAGGGAGGATGTTGAGTCTTGAATCCTCCCTTTGTTTAGTGTTGGGTTCCTCGTGTGGCGGTGGAGAGTGAATCTTGTTCTCCGTTGACCGGATGACCGTCGGGATCGTCAGGGATCTTCTCTTTGGCTGGTAGAAGGAGTAACACAGCTCTGTCTACCAAAACTCTCAAAGAGAAGGTAGGCAAAGGGCAACTCGTACGCAGCGAGCTTGTTGAAGAGTTTAGCTCTTTCTTCTGTCTCTGTCTTATTGTCGTCTAACTAAAGAAAATCCGACCCCTTCTTCAATAGCGACGGGGCTATTTATAGGGGTTCCAGGGTGAACGTACCCCCTAAAAATGCTCCACAACGAGGGGCTGACCTCCCCGCTATGTGGGCGGCGACTGGCCCCATAACCAGGGCGGTTATAATCGAGACGCGGGTGTCGAGCCCACGCACTTGATGTTGAGACGCGGGTGTCGAGCTCACGCGCCTTGATGTTGAGACGCGGGTGTCGAGCCCACGCGCCTTGATGTTAAGACGCGGGTGTTGAGTCTTCGCGTCTAGAACTTGAAACTCTGCTTTTTAATGGCTTGTCTTTTAGTGATTTTTAGACAGCCTACAGAACCCCTCCAAAGTTTTCGATATTCCGCAGTTAACTAGGACGGATTTCGAAATACTTTGGACTCTAGCTGAATTCGCCTTTATGACTGGACTGTTAATGCTCCGGGTTTGATCTTATCTGGAGCTGGTCTTCGTGAGTGTACTGTTGAACTCTTTGAGGCCACCAGAGTTGATCGTGTTGAGTGTCTAGATACACAGTCTAAACCTCCCCGATTGCTTTTAGTCTGTCATGGACGCGCTTTTAGCCAGGAGTGGATGATCGTCTGCTTGTGCTAGTGTACTGTTGAAACTGATTTACAGAAGTAAGGACTGAGCGCCAGTTCTTTTTGAAGAGCAGAGATAGTACTGCTTTACAGACGCGACTTTCATGGGGTGCGCCTTTTGGAAATGAAAAACGCGACTGATATTCGATTGGGCAGACGCGATGTTAGGCCGGATTGGAAGGACGCGAACTTCGGAGAGACGCATCCTTTTAAGTAAGGACGCGACTTTTTGGACGCGACTATGGCTGTGCTAACGGGGCACGTCCATCAAAGAGGCGCGCCTGTTGAGTGCGAATCCGCGCCATGTCATGAGTGCACCGCCACTTGTTCTGGGGAACCGTCGGGACATCACCTTTTGGCGCGCGGACTTCCGGTTCATTAAATGATCTGTTCCACGCGTCAAGCGATGACTCGCTATAGAGTTAATCGAGCCACGCGCCGCGTATCTTTGCAAATCTTTGTGCCTATAAATGGCAACAGTCAGAGAGGTATCTCTTCTTCTCCGAGCGCATCTGTTAGGGTTTTTAGAAAAAGGATTTTTGTTCATCACTTTTCATTTCTCCTTCATCGGATTCTTGATCACCAATGGCACCCAAGGCCAAGCCAACCGCATCATCCTCAAAGGCGGCCGTCGCCGAGGCCCAGAGGGGCGGTTCCTCCGCGCAGGAAGTCCTCTTCCCAAGTATAATGCCGCTTAGGCTTAACCTTCACCATTAATGGTGGAAGTTCATGGAACTCCTAAAAAAACTTTTTTTTTGAGGAGAACCGTCAACACAGAATATAAACCGTGTTTGATTCTCAGGTGCGGTCTCAGACGCGGTCTCTGAGTTGATAACCAAGGCGCGGGTCTGATGACCCGGTGCCAGTGAGTCCTGCATTTCGGATTCTTCACTTAGAATATTTCTAATTGTGAAGGGTTCGGACGCGGACTTGATCCTTGCGTTCTATGACATTAGGTGCTGATTTTTTTATGAATCTTGCACCTGAGCCCAAGTACTTAGAGATTTTTCATAAGTCTTGGTTTTTAAAACGCGGGCTTGATCCTGCGGGCCTCACATCTGGACGCGGATTCTCAAGTCTAGACGGGAATTTTGATAATTTCTGCGTCCAGCATCTTTTCTGCGTCTGGACTATAGACACTTAACAAAATTTTTTTTTGATAAGATGTCTGATCAAGTGTCTTTTTCTTTTTGCAGTGCTTCACTCTTCTGCCCCACTCTCCAAGAAGCGCCATTTTGGGCACGTAGGTGGCCCTGACCGTGATTTAATCTTTGCGCTGCAAGGGACTGTACCTGTGACTGCTGACAGGTCGCAGGAGCGCAAGAAAAGGCTCTCTAATGTTGACATGACAACTTTTCGGGAGCTTATGACTGACGCAGCATTCACAACGGATGCTCGCATTCCGCTGGAGAAGCCTACCTTCTTCTTTGGAGACCATGTCGGCGATGGCGGCTATTCCATGTATGACGGAACTTATAAATGGCTCCGCCAGATAGGGGTAGAAGATTCTTTCTTCCGGATATGGAGAGGATGTACCCGCTGTCTTATCTCTAGCACATGTCCATCCCTCGGAAGATGAAATGGGACCTTTCCCGATAAGTCCCTGAGATTACCCTTGGTGACTTAGGCTCCAAAAGGGTATACCGTCATGATAGTCATGATAGGGCGGTTCTCGGCCTGTTCCCCGGGTCACTCAGGACTGAGCCCCCAATTGGAGAAACACCAAAACTTGGCACCACTTTCCTCAACGCGTTCATGAAAGTGGAGGGTGATTTTCCGGTTGAGTTCCGTTCGCCCAGGTGGGTTCATTCCACGAGAAGTATTGGTGGGGCAGGATGGTGAGCTTCGTCCTTGCCGACCTTAGGGACTTGTTGGAGCAAACAGATCTGTACCAGGCAGTCAGGGCCGTACAGTATGGTATCCCGCCGAGTTCTCAGAACTTCTTTGGGGTCCTGGAGCGGTACAATCCTTTGACGGGGACATTCTTCACTCCGGTCGGAGAGATGGGCCTTGCCCTGCACAAGTTGCATGAGGTCTCAGGGCTGGCAACAGGGGACTCTCCCTACGAGGAATATGTCCCAACCACTGAGGAGCTCAACCTTATGAAGAAAGGGTCTCCTCAAGTGTACGAGGCTTATTAGGAGGTGTTATGTCACTTCCACATTTGCGGTCAGGTAACTTCTTGGAGGTCGGGAGGAGTCAAGCAGCTGTCTTGGGCCAGCTACTTATTTAACGGTATCAATAAGAAAGACCATCCGGTAACCCGACTGGCTCCCAGCTCCGACAAGGAGATTGACGACAGGATTACGGCTTCTGAAGGCTTCTACACCACGGTTTCGAACGAGGATGGTTTCGAACCTGACATGGTTTTCGAAAGCTTTCACCATCAGGCTCGGATTCTTGTCTCCGATCGAGCACTGTTGGCAGGCTTCTTAATGCTATGGTTGAAGCGCTGTGTGGTGCCCACGCTGCCACATGAAGTCATTGTTGCCGATGTAGTGTACCCGGCGGTGCTCCTGGCCTATGGCAGTCCCATCGCCCTTCTTCCGGCCATGGCGGCTGGCGTTCAAAGCGGGTTGCGGGCGTTAACCCAGACTTTCTGTGAGGCAGGGAAGGCTGTCGATTCCCATGGCAAGCCGATTGTTGACTCAGAGGGGAAGCCGACGGTGAAGCGTCCCAACCCTCGGGTCGAGCTGCCCTACACGTACTTAATGGCTTGGTACGTGATGCACTGCCTCTCTCTAATGACGCCGGTGCCTTGGAGTGAGGGTTTTGTCCCCTTTGTACAGCGGCTGGAGGGTTCTGACTGGTGTAATACTTACATGTATTACGTTCGAAAGTGCATTCTGTCTGCTTCAAACTACCAGCTTAACCGCTGCTTCCCCGAGATTCCTGGTGCATCTTTTGGGGAACTATATACTGACTCCGCAGGCCAAGATGATTTCACTAGGCTGTCAACGGGGATCTTCTGGTGGTTGATTAACATCCGGCCTGGGTATGTGCTTTTCCGGCAAGGGACTTCATGCACGATCGAGCCATATATGCCGAATCGCTTCGCTCGGCAGTTCGGCTATGATCAACTCTACGTTGGCAACCCCAATGCTCGACTCGCCTTCAGTGGGAACTTGTTCGAAGGTGCTCGGGCTTGGTACTATAGCGTGGCCGGAGGGACGGAAGCAACTTTCTGTCTACCTATCAAGGAGCCAAAGGGCCGCACAAGCTTCAGCTTCTGCACCTGGTACTTCCAAGTCAACCAGACACCATCCTTTGTTCCGGAGTATTCATGCATTGAGAGTATCAATGCAAATTTTGAAGCAAGGTCGGGGTCCGGTAAACGCTCGCGAGGCGTTGAGCAGTATCTGAAGGCTCTGAGGGAAGTAGGGAGAGGGTCGAGGGAGGAGCCACGAGCAACAAAGGCTCGACAAGCAGTGAGTAAGCATGCTCGAGGCTCTACTTCCACTGCTGACCCTGCCCCAAAGAAGGTCCGGAGAGACTTGACGGCCGAAGTTTCTCTATCCGAAGACATCCCTTCTAGTGTTGAGGAACCGAGGGAAGAAGAGGCGGACGAGGATGATGCCCCCTTAGTCCATGCCCGCAGGTTGCGCAGCAGGGGCCCCAGGATTGTGGAGGAAGCGGAGCCTGCTGACGAACCAACCGCTGCTGACGAGGCCGAGCAGTTCGAAGTTGACATCATGAGCGGAGGTGATGTTGAGATTCCGGGGGTCTCAGTTCAGCCCGTGTCTTCCTCAGCTCACGAAAGGAGAGATGAGGCACCGCAACCGGAGGTCGACATCATGAGTGATGTTGAGATTGCAGGAGTCTCAACTCAGCCCGGTTCTTCCCCTGCTCATGAAAGGAGAGATGAGGCACAGCAACCTGGGTCTCCAAGTGTGTTCGTCTCCAGTCCTCGGACAGTTGACCCCAGCCCTACCACTAGGGTAATTGGTGGCAAGGCTCCGGCTATCGAGACTCTCGCGTCGAACTGTCGTCTTCCTTATCCGCAGAGGGAAGCGATTTTGAGGATGAGGTTGATTATGGTGACGAACCCGCTCCTCCTGATCCGAGTAAATTCTCACACATCTCGGAGGAGGAAATACATGGGTGCGAGCCGTTGACGGCATCACCACTGGCGGCAGTTATTCCCGCTGAAGGTACTCTTTTCACCTTCTGACTTGATTTCCCTTTTCATTTTGAAGAGGAGGTTTTAACATTCTCCTTTTATACTGCAGGGTTGGCCGAGGATATTGAGGCTGCAACCTCCTCGCATATCGAGGAGATGGTGCAAGAGTTGACCCAGCCGGAAGGAGTTGAGACTTCAGCCGCTGAGATGCCTCCAGAGAAGGCAACTACTGAAATCGGGGAGACTCCCACTCTGCAGGACGAGGAGGCAACCATTGAAGCCAGGAAGACTTCTACTCTGCAGGATTCGCCTAAGAATTTGACATCTCTGGACCTCCAGCTTGGTAAGGAAGTTTTGATGTCTTGAATATTTCTCTTCTCACCATTGTAGCTAATGTTGAGATAATTTGTAGAGATAACTGAGGGGGCTCAGGTGGAGAGTCTGACGGTCAGTGCCCCTCCGGAAGGCCACACAGCTCAAGCCTCGGCCGAGGTTTCTGAGGAGGTCGAGCTCACTACTCTGTCATCAGCTGTGGAGGTTCTGCAGAGGTAGCACCCCCAGAAGCGCTAGTGGCTGCTCTTGCTCCTGCCGTACCGGTGGTCAGTCTGACTCTTGCGCGAGAAGAGCCGGCTTACATCCCTCACCCTGTGATAGAAAGGGGGTCGGGGAGCACCTCGGGCGATAATACTATGGAGTTCCTGACACGCAAAACGGTGCAACAGTTCTTTGACTCGATGCGATCATGCATCGATTTCATCCTGTCTGGGGGTAACTCCTTTGAATTCGCCCAGATGTTTCTCGGAAACTTGGCCGAGAACATCAAGTTGGCCGGAGGCCCTTCGCTAGCCCAGGCGTGTCTGATGGTGATGGAGCAGCTGGGACAAGACCTGAGAGAGCTTCGATCCCTGGAGGATGCCGGCTCATTCCACGAAGCCCAGGAAACTCTGAATAGGCTCCTTGCTGCTCAAGAGCAGGAGCGACGGGAGGTGGAGGAGAAGATAACCGATAACACCCGTCTTCTTGAAGATTTCCAGGCTGATTATTAAAGGCTAACAGTCGAGTCCAAGGAATCTGTCATGATCATACAGGCTGCAAAGCAGGCTATCCTTGACTCTCGGGCTGCGATAGCCAGGGCTGAGGCCATGATTGCTTTTAACGAACAGAAGCTTGCTACCTCTGAAAAGAGGCTAGCGGAGTTAGAGGCTGCTAAGGTGCAAATTGAAGCAAACCTCTCTGTTCGTTCATCCGAGTTGGAATCCCTCCGTGTACAAGCACAGGGATTTTTATCTGAGGCGGATCTGCGGGCCCAAGCTCTCATGGAGGCTGAGAAGGCGCGTCAACATAAGGTACATCGCCTTAGAGAGCAAATCTGTTCCTTGGCGAACCAGGACTTGTAGCCTTCCCTTTTTTGTAAAGAAAAGGACACTCTGTTTTACTAAGAGTGTTTGTATTAACTTTTATCAGATGTAATAAAAGTCTTTGGAGTTCTTGTTCCATCTTTATTGCCTTGCTGTAGATGAATTCAACTTCTCAAGTCTTCTTGATGAGACGTGACATTGATTCATAGGAACCTAGGTAGAACCAAAATTTTCTGATGAGACGCAGCATCAAATCATAGAGAGAGACGCGGTCATCAGTTCTTAGACAGAACCAAGTCCTTTTGATGAGACGTGGCGTCAATTCACAGAGAGAAACGCGGGTTTAATTGACGCGAATCTGTTCTGCTAATGAAGACGCGACTCAAGTGGACGCGAAGGACGCAGTTTTTGAGTGTGACTCACTGGTCGCAGTCCTTTAGGATGCAGCGCTGGGTCTTTTGACTAGGTGCGAACAACCATCACTACCCATGCAGACACAGCTCCTCTGATGAAGACGCAGTTTGAGCGGACGCGAGGGACGCAGCCTTGCGTATTTCTGACTAATCCCACAATGGCCTAAGTCTTTGCTGAGTTAAGTGCTTTCCCTTAACATGGGCCCCGTTTGCTGAAGGGATGCAACTTTGGGTCGCGCGAACATTCCTCTGGAATGTAGGTGGACGTCATTCAGTCTGGAAAGGGGACGCGGATTCCTAGACGCGGCTTTCTTATCTGCGTCTTGATGTAACTTCCTCGGCGTTAAATGCGGCCTGACTTAAAGATTTCATAAGATCTTTGAACGTCAAGTCTTCATTGACGATTGGGAAACCGGGTCGTCCGTTGTTTTTCGAAGCAGTTGTCCACGCGTTGGTTTCTCATTGGACTCAGGCATTAATGCCTTTTAATGCAAAACCGGCGCTGGCGGTTTGAGACCAGCGTCTGCGACGCTTCCCGAAGCAACGTTCCACGCGTCAGACTCCTATTGGACTTTGACGGTCGTGCGGTCATTAAGGCCGACGGTTTTGATTAATGAACCATTAATGACAGCTATCAGGGGCTGCCTATAAATAGGGGTTCCTTCTCTCCTTTAACAGTCCATACTGTGTTCTTTTGAGAGCGAGTGCTCTGAGAGTTTCTGCCTTCCCCCTTCAAAGGACTTCACCAGGGGTTTGCCTCCATGGATGAAGATGACCCAGAGCTTCATGCTTCTGTTTGGTCTCTTCAGAAGATTACCACTATCAAGTGATTTCAATAACAGAAAGCATCTCTCTGAACTCCTTTTATGTCCGCGCTTCGATGCAGAGAGTTAAACTCTTAATAGAGGCCTCTGCGGGTTCGCCGTTCTGATATGCCATGACCTTTTTAGTCCCAACCAATTCTGAACTTTAGTATATCTCTTAGAGAGATATCATCTGGACTTTCTTGCGAAGTCATGGTTGGTGCATTCCTCTTCTGGAATTTGCGCCATCGACTTAAGCTTCTCTAGACGCGAGTACAGAAGTCTTTGGCGCTTGGCGCTGGCTTTGCTCCTGAAGCTCGCGTTTTATGGCCACTGACTTGGAGGAATTCCAACTCGGGTTGAAGGTTTCAGACCCGAATCTTGCAACTCATGTTCCTCCAACAGAGAGATGGCAATTTTTGGCGTCTGATTCTCTGCGCGCCTTGTATCTTAAACACGGATGTGGAATTAGGTCGCGTTTGAATTCTGTGTGTATCACAGTCTTGCTCGCGTCTGTTTCTGCCACCGCGGAAGTTTGACTCACTGCGTGGGTCATTCTCGCATCTGCAGTCTTCAGCAATAACCGCGTTTGTGACTTAGTTTTCTTCGCTGAAGTGTACTAAGTTCCAGATGTTCTGATTCCTTTGTTTATTCCTTGCAGGTAGGCTTGATCGTCCTTTTTCACGTTCGCTGGGCCCCTGGAAGAATATTTCGGCCGGCGAATTTGTTCGATGTTCGTCCACAAGGGAAGAAGTCATGGTCCTCGTCGTCTACAAGGGAAGAAGTCATGGCCCTTGTCGGGGACTTAACCCTCGCCAAGATCTCTTTGAATGCGACGCACCAGTCATGCTTGCTGGCATGGCATGGTCAGAGTAAGGATGGCGGCGAGGGGGTTACGGTGGATATAGTGGTGGTTAGCATCCCCTTCCTCTCTCATCCCAGAAGTGACATCGAGGACACTCCATGTTTGTTGGATGGCCTTCTGGCGAAAGAGATGCTCATGAATGAAGGGTTGCAGGGTTTCTGCTGCCACCGGACCTCAAGAACACCATTGCTCTTAGCTTAGTCAGCTAGGGCTCTTTCGATGTTCACGTCATGCACCATAGTGCAATCGGCTCCAACTGTCGCCACAGTTTGGCGCTTTTCCAAACATCGTGCACTTGGAATCAGATGCGGCTTCAAGGAGTGAGTACGGCCTCTGAGAGAGAGAGGGACTTCTTTGTACTTCTTAATTGTAACACTCAATCTTATTGTATAAGAGAGCGTTTTGTATCACTTTCATAAGGCTGAATATAAATAAAAGTGACATTTTTCTTCCTGCCTCTTTCTATTGTCTTGAACCTTTTGTCTTCAGTTAGACGCATAGAAGCAGAAGATCTTTGACTTCATCAAAATTATGATGATAATCTTAATGAGTCAAATTCTGTAGGGAAAGGTTCTATTTCAGGAACTTCCACAATACTGTCAGAGGTGTAATATTAACTTGATAGAGATGAAATAATGTTTGGTGGACCAGCCACTTTATAAGAAAAGTGACAGGTGGAACACGTACCCTCAGGGAAGGTGAACTTTTATCAAGGGTTAGGATTCACTTGATTAAGCTCAGCTGGGGATTTGAAGGAAAACATTATCAATGGTGTAGTGTTAACTTAATAATGTTTCTAGGTAGACTTGTTATTCTATTGAAGAGAATAACAAGTAAGACTAGACTCATGGGGAATCTAGGGAAGTCTTTACCGTTAGATGTGTGATATTAACTTAACGGGTTGAAAGTAGTCTTGTCAGAAGTGTGGTGTTAACTTGACAAGGATGTGAGTCAGAGGTGTAATATTAACTTGACTCAAAAGCATTCCAGTTCTGTTTTGGGAAAACTGAGAGTGTCACTGACATAGGTGTGATGTTTAACTTGACAGTGAGGGTAATGCTAGAGGTGTAATGTGGAACTTAGCATTGGTCATCTCGGCTTGGATAAGGAAGTCGAGGAAGATTCATGGCCATAGGTGTATTGTTGAACTTAGCAATGACTTAGATGCTAGAGGTGTAGTGTTAACTTAGCATCGTTCGTTTCAGCTTCAATACGAAAGTCTGAAGGAAAGTGACTGTCAGAGGTGTAATGTTAACTTAAACAGTAATTTTGTAAGAGGTGTGATATTAACTTGACAAGAATTGGCTCATGCCAAAAAAAAAAAACGGTTTGAGGACCTGTCATTCTATTGATGAGAACTGACAGGTGGGATTTGGAGTGTCAGAGGTGTAGTGTTTACTTGGCAAATCCGAAAGTTTGTTACTCTACATAGAGTTGACAAGCAAGAGTTGTACTCGACAAGGAGTATTCATTACCAGAGGTATAGTGTCAACTTGGTAATGATTGTATTTGGTAGACCTACCATTCTGTGGGTGAGAATTGGTAAGGGATTTTGGAGGAAGGAGTGGAGCCAAGTCCACTTAGGATTTTTAGCAAACCCTCAGCTATTAACGGATTTGAGGTGCCTTTACCAACTACCGTTTGAGTTGGGCTAGCCATGCTATTCCCCTCAGCATGATGAGTTGTCGAAGACTTATGTTGGGCTTAAAAGCCAACATTTTCCTCTATCCTTAGCCGTCGGAGGCGTCGGATGTTTGATCAGAGGTGTACTTTTAACTTGATCAGTGGAAGAATACCATTTAAGGATAGTATTTGTTCAAGAACCTGCCATTGATAGGCATCATGAGTGTATCGCCATTTGAAGTTATGAGGCGATACGATCCATTTGAGTAGACTGACTCGACTACGAATGGTCCTTCCCATTTGGGTTGGAATTTACCTTTTGTCTTGTGCGTCATCACCATGGGTCTTCTGACGGTTAAGACTAGGTCGCCTTTCTTGAAAGTTCGCACTTTAACTTTCTTGTTGAAGGCTCTGGTAATTCGAGCTTGGTAAAGCTCGATTTGTTGTTGGGCCTGCAAACGCTTATCGTTAAGGCCTCCAATTCCTGGAGTCGCTGTCGATGCTTCTCCTCGGTTGTCATCTCGCTGTCAAGGCGACGCGTAGAGATGGAATTTGGATTTCCAGTGGGAGCACGGCTTCACACCCATAGACCAAAGAAAATGGCGTAGCTTTAGTTGGGGTTCGCACAGTAGTGCGGTAGGCCCATAAGCATTCACCCAGCTTGTCGTCCCAATCACGTCGACTTTTGAGACGAATTTCTTGAGAAGCTTGCCAATAGTCTTATTGAAAGCTTCTGCGAGGCCATTAGCGGTAGGGTAGTATGCCGTTGAGGACACACTCTGGATTCTGAACTTGGCACAGAATCTCTGGAAAGCCTGGCTGATGAACTGGGGTCCATTGTCATGGACAATTCGCCGAGGTACACCAAAACGGTAAATGACGTGATGCTTCACGAACTGATCACGTTAGACGATTTTACCTCCTTCAAAGGAACGGCCTCAACCCATTTGGAGAAGTAATCGGTTATTGCCAAAATGAACCGATGTCCTTTTGATGATGGTGGGCTGATAGGGCCAACCACATCCATTCCCCACATTTCAAATGGCCAAGTAGAAGCCGTGGAGTGAAGGTAGTCTGGTGCTTGATGGATGAAATCACCATGTACTTGGCAGGCATGACATCTTTTGGCATAGGTGACGGCGTCGGCAATCATCTTGGGCCAAGTAGTAACCCAACCTTGGAGTCGATGTGCCAATTTTGGGCCGGGTTGATGGGCTCCACACATACCATCGTGGGCTTCTTTCAATACTTCATGGGCCTCCTTTGGTGAGAGGCACTGGAGCAAGACCCCGTCATGCGATCGACGATACAATGTTCGTGTAATCGCATTGTAGTAAAATTAGGGGCTTTCCTTCGAATGGCAGCCGCTTCCTTGGCGTCCTCAGGCAGGATGCCATACAAGACATAGTCGATATAGGGGAATCGCCAGTCTTTAATCTGGCCCGGTTGATAATTCCAGCGCTTCTTTGCCTTGATACTACCCTTGACTCCTGATAGTCTTCGAGGGCAGTTCTCGGGCAATACAGGTCGTGGCTGTAGACGATACCTTCTCCATTGCTCCAGCTGGAAGAGCTAAGGAGGCCGCGAGGGATGCGAGTGCAACTGCTGTGCGCATTTTGCCTGCGCGGTACATGGTCAATATAGAAGTTTGTGAACCTTTCGGCCATGCAGATAGTTGCGTTGTAGTAGGGTACTAGGTCCTCATGTCTGACCTCGTACTCCCGCGAACTTGGCTGACAATGAGTTTAGAGTCGTCATACGCCTCGAGATTTTAACGCCAATCTCATCGGCGAGCTGTATCCCAATCAAAAGAGCGTTGTATTCTGCTACATAATTGGAACAAGGCTCGGTTAATGAGACAGCTCGGGGAATCACATAATTCTGTGGCGAGACGAGTACTACACCTACCCCCGCTACGATGTGTCCTTTTGGGCTTGTTCTGGATGCACCGTCGAAGAAAAGTTGCCATACTTGGCCTTCGAACGATGTCTGAGTCGAGCAGACTTTGACGATTTCATCTGGGAGATCCTCGTAGAGTCTGGCTGCCCTCGGATCCGGGTGTTCAGCCAGAAAATCCGCCACCGCTTGTCCTTTAATGGCCTTCTGTGGTAAAAAGTGCATTTCATATTGAGATAACAATATGGCCCATTTTGCCAGTCGGCCATTTAGCGATGAAGGCTTTGTCATAAGTAACCTCAAGGGGTTGACTTTTGATATGACGTTTATTGTCTGGCCTACCAAATAGTGTCGCATTTTCTGAATGGCGAACACTAATGCCAAACATTCCTTCTCGATCGGGTTGTACCGATGTTCGGCTCCGATCATTGTTCTACTCAAATAGTAGATTGCTTGTTCTCGCCCTTGATCATCATTCTGAGCTAGTAGAGCTCCCAAAAAATGATCCATTGCTCGAATGTATACCAGGAAAGGTTTCCGGATATCGGAGCTGCAAGGACTGGTGGTTGGGTGAGGTATTGCTTAATTTCCTCAAATGCTTGTTGACAAGCGTCGTCCCAAATGAACGAGACACCCTTCTTCATCAGCTTAGCGAAGGGTTGGCATCTTCCGGAAAGGTTTGCGATGAATCTGCGGATGTACGCCAATCGTCCTTGCAATCCCTGAGCTCCTTGAGGTTTCTCGGAGGTTGCATTTCCCGGATAGCGCGAACCTTTTCTGGGTCCAGATGAATTCCCGTGGAGGTTACAACAAATCCTAAGAATTTGCCACTGGCCACCCCCAGGAAGGACTTGGTAGGGTTCATCTTCAACTGATGAGCTCGCATGATGTCAAAAACCACCTTCAGGTCAGCTATGTGATCATCTTTAGTGCGGCTTTTTACCACGATGTCGTCAACATAACATTCCACCGTTTTGCGTATTTGCTGATGGAAAATGGCATTCATCGCCCTTTGATATGTTGCCCCCGCATTCTTTAGTCCGAAGGGCATGACGGTATAGCAGTAGACCCCAATGGTGTCCTGAAGGAGGTATGCTTTTCGTCATCAGGATACATTTTAATTTGATTGTATCCTGAGAATCCATCCATGAAGGACGTTCGTTCGAATCCACAAGTATTGTCAATCATGACATCTGTGATTGGCAGTGGGAATTCGTCTTTGGGCAAGCCTCATTTAGATCACGGAAGTCGATGCAGATCCGGATCTTCCCGTTCTTCTTGGCAACTGGGACAATGTTGGCTACCCAGTCGGGATGTTGTTCTTCCCTGATGAAGCCAGAATCAATAAGTTTTCTGACTTCTGATTGAATTGCCTCCATTATTTCTGGATGGAACCGTTGCTGCTATTGTTTGACAGGTTTTGCGTCCGGATTGATGTTGAGGCGGTGCATAGCCACTTGAGGATCAAGTCCAGGCATGTCCTCGTAATTCCAGGCGAAGACGTCTATATACTCTTGTACAAGAGATATTAGATCCTTCTTCTCTGAAGGTGACAGGCCGTCACTTATGAAGATGGGCTTAGGATTGGCCTCATCTCCTAGATTGACTTGAACAACCTTGTCTTCTGTGGGTGGCTCGCGCTGTTCAAAGCGGGTATCCAAAGAGTATTTAAATGTTTGATTCAAGGATCTGTATCAGATTGGATCATTTCTTCATCTCCATCTTCCAGGTGGCTTGTTGAAACCATGTTCACTGAAAGTTCTCTGAAGATGTTGCCGACACTGACATCCGACTCCCACGATGACGTGCCTGAAGAGTAATTATGACCTGATGGCCCTCCAGAATCAGAGGCTGATGGGATCGGAGTCGATACATAGCCCAACCCCGGCGCGTCCGATGATAATAATCGGGGGCTTTGCCTTTCGGCACAAAGGATCGAAGTAGCGTTCTCCTTCCTTTGCCAAAGTTCAACCCGGGTCTGCTGGTTAGGTCATACCCCATGTTTTTCATCATTCTGAGTGTCTTTGGCTCATAATGACCGAACGAGGGGATTCCTGCTCGTTTTCTGATTCTTCATGATTCATTAGCTCGGAGTCAATTTGTCCGAAAAGAATCGGTCTTTGGCCCTTCCTTCTCGCTGGAACCATGAGTATTGATTGTTGTGCATCGTCGACATTTCGAAATGTTTCAAAGGACGATTTCACTGGTACATGCAACGATGTCAAGGCATCCATTGCCGACCAGGAATCGTTATCCACGTCGGTACTAGTGTCTGACGGCACTGAATCAGAAGCAAACACAGAAAAATACGCTAAATCCAATTCTTCATTAATGTACCAACCGCCTACATCATCAGCGGGGGTATTATCAACATCGGGTTTACTAACGCCCGTTACAGGTGGATCTAGCTCCCACGCACACTCATCTTCCTCCAGCTCGGTGTCGGCTTCATTGCCAGAGTCTGGTTCTTCCGGTTGCGGGACTTCATCCGTCTCCACAGGATCTTGGTACAGTAAGGAGTCTGTGAAATAATTCTCAACTTCTTTGAATGGATGCCTTTCGGCAATCAATGTCTGCACCTTTCCACCCTTATCAATGTATTTCATGACTTGATGGAGAGTGGAGGGAACGATGGAGTTGCGGTGAATCCAAGGTCGTCCTAGCAATAGATTGTAGGAAGTGTCAGCATCGATGACGTAACATGTCACTTTCGTCTTCAGATCTTCGATCCGGCATTTGAGCTTAACCTTCCCCATCGGACGGGTACTATTGGCATTGAACCCATAAATGGTCGTCTGGGTAGGGCTCAAACGGTGAGTGGGAATCCCAAGATGCTGCATGACTCTGCGAGGCATGATGCTCAATGCAGACACGGGATCTACCTGGATGCGATTCACCTCGGATGATCCAATATACCCTGTGAAGTACAGGGGTCGATCATGCTTCCTTTAACCTGCATATCCTCTGCCGTGAAGGTGATGCAGGGGGTATTCTGGGAGGTGTGGAGACAATTCTCTACATCTTCCTCCTTTGGCACCTGGGTCATGAAGACCTCAGCATTTGCCAGAGCTTCTTGCAGAGCTTCTCTAGTCGACTTTGATAGTCTGAGAAGTTCATACAAGGTAATTCGCGCCGGAATGTTGGCCAATTGAGCCAGGACATCAAAGCGGTAAGGCGCCGTAGATCCTTCCGTGATGCCCTTCTGAAGGGCTCGAGAAAATCGAGTCTCCTTCTGTTTCTCCACGGGTTATCTTGTGGAGGGCTTGGTTGACTCTGCAGTTGGTTGTGGAGGGGTTGCCGCCGTTTCACCATACTGCTTCAAGTAGGGCTGTCCTGAGCGGGTTCCCGTCATCGGTTGGTTAGGCTCTGTGGCCAAGACTATTGTTTCCTCCTCGGAATCGGTTAACGAGGAAACATCAGTCTCGGCTTCTCGAGAGGAGGCACACACTCATTGCAGGATGAAGCCTTTGCCTTGCCTTTGGATTTCCTGTTGGTCACAGTAGTCCATTGCCGTTCATTGACAAGGTCAGGGTGGACCCACATGATTTCCCCTTGAGGTGTGGGGACAGGTACCAAGCCTTTCTCTTGCTGCTGGTGAGGGTCTGTGTTGACCACTCTCAGCTCCCCTCTTGGGAGGGACTACTCCTGAGGGTGTCGGAGGTTGTCTTCCGAACTGGAGAACTGACGTCACATTGGCCGTCACCTTCTTCTGCTCTGGTCGGAGCTTTAACACCTCCGCGTCAATCAGAGCTTGAAGGATGTCTTGAAGACGTAGCAGCTTTTGGTAGGGTGCCCCAGCATCCTGTGGTACAAGCAATAGGTGGGATTATCGGTCTTGCCGACCTCCTCGGGGCGCCTAGCTTCAGGGAGCTTCAGTCGGTTACTCTTGTTGAGTAGTTTAAAGAGTGAATCGACATGTTCCTCCTTGAAGGAATATTGCTTGTTGGCCCGTGGTTGGCTTGAAGAGCCACCTCCCTTGACTAGTTGAGGTTTAGCAGGAGGTTTGGTCTCTGCTGCCAAGTTATCCTTCCGCTTTGTTTGGAGGGATGTGTCTAGCGCACGCCTTGTTGACCTTTCCGGCCTGGGCTTACCTTCCTCCGCTCTGACGCGGGCGACAATCTCCTCAGCCTGTTCACCTTGTTGGACTAATTACTTCCAGATGCGGCTTTCAGCAACTTCTATTTGAGTAAGGAGTGAGGTTTGGAGATTGTGGCGGCATGTTTCCACCAGTGTGGTTTGGGTCATGCCGCTCGGACATCGGAGTGCCACGTTCCGAAATCTTTCCACGAAAGACTTGACGTACTCTCCATTTCGCTGTTTAGTAGCCAAAAGGGTGGGCATCGTGACTTCCGAGTCATCCTCGAAGAAGCGCGTTAAGAAAAGCTTCTCCAAATCGCCCCAGTTCTTGATAGAACCTTCTGGGAGCTTCATGAACCATTCAAAGGCCAGCCCTTTCAGGGTGCCGATGAACAGACGAGCCAGGATGGCGTCGTTATCTACTACATTCCCGGTTTGGGATTTAAAGTAGTAGATGTGTTGGTTGGGTGACCCTTTCCCATCGAATGCTTGAAGGGTTGGAGCCTTGAACTTGGACGGGTATGGAACCAAGTCCCATTCAGCAGGATAGGGCCGGACCACCCCAGCTTCTTGGAGGCCTTTACGGTTGGTAAGGGCCTCGAGGCGTTGCTCCAATTGACTCATTCTTTTAGCATGAGCCTTTCCCTGGTCTTGCGACGAGGATTTGGACGAACTAGAAGTAGATCGCTGCCTCTCCTCAGAAGGTTCGGAAGATGAGCTTTCTCCCTTTGCCCTTCGTCTTTTTAGGAGGAGACTTCCTCTTGTCTTCGAGCAACTGTGCAAGCATCTGCTTGAGGGAGTCGATAGATTCCTGCTGAGAAAGAATCATATCCATTTGTGCCTTCTGAATTTGTTCTAAACGTCTAGCCGTTTCCTCAGGAGTGCCTGTCATGTAGGCGGAGGCCTCCTTCTCAACGGAAGAGTTTGAAGCCCGTGATTCCACTACGGCGGAGTGAGAATCATTCACTTTAATGCCATGGGCTAAGGCATTATAATCAATCGGGGGAATGGCCCCGGTCCGGGTGCGAGTGTGTCGGTACACTCCTTCCGGTTCAGAGTCAGACTCGTCAGAGCTGACTGCAGGTTGTTTTCCTTTGCTCCTGCTCGTCATATTCGCAGTGAGCTCCGGGTACTCAATGTCAGAGAAGGTTCTCCTTCTGTGGGAGCGCCTTCTTTTGGCTGATGGGGGAATCAGGGTCAGCTGTCTAACTAAAGACTGCTGGTGCACACCTGAATCACAACGGCACTCAGAAAGCATACGGATGAGCCGTTGGCAGCAACATGATGAAGTGACTGATTGGCACTTCTTTTCTTCGTCAAGTAATCCCTCAAATCCACGGGAGGGGGATCGAAGAGACTAGCCTCACAACGTCGAAGACAGGAGGCATCCATGTGCTGTATAGCCTGGACGCAGGCTTCAGGGACGCGATTTTCGCGCCGCGGCTGTAAGACGCGCGTCAGGCGTCTCTGTTGGGACGAGACGCGATTGCCGCGCTGCGGCTCGGTGCGTCGGGGCAGAGACGTTTGAGAGAGGATGGGCTGCTGGGCCCCACGCTTATGGGCGCGTGCCTCTCGCGCTTGACGAGGCGCAGAGGCTTCACCTTGGCGTTTGGTGAGTTGGTCTTCAGAGGACCTAGCTTGAGGAGTCTCGCGTTTGGGCCGCTAAACGCGGACTTCTCGTGCTGAACGTGGCGCGGGCAAGGCGCCAGGTTGTACGTCGCGTCCAGCCTCAGTCGGACAACCAGAGGTTCCAACTTGTAGCTGACGCGCACGTCTCCTCTGACGACGCTCGGCATTTCGGTTGCGTCGTAGAGGTGGAGAGAGACCAACGACGACCTGATGCTGGACACCAGAGATTTGGACCACGCGGGTCTCCTGAGAGACATTGACGCGTGTGTTCAGTGCTGCGCGGTTGATCGCAACAGCAGTTGTGCCTGAGATCACGCGGGCCTTCTGAGAGGTGTTGGCGCGTGTATCTTGCTTGGCACAGTTGGCAGCAGCAGCGCCCGAGAGAGCTTCAGATCGGGCTTTAGGGGCATTCCCCGTCGAGACCCTGCGGCAGACGCGGGTCCTGGGGCTCTTGGAGCCGGAAGAGAGAAACTCTTCGTACTTTGCCTGGTCGAACTCGACAACGAGCGATTCGACCATCTTTCCCTCACGAAGGACGCCATCCTACGCCACGATTTGCTCATCAGTGACAAATGAAGTCCCCAGCGGAGTCGCCATCTCTTGTTCGCAGAGGAAAAATTCGCGTAAAGTTTCCTTGAATCAATTGAAAGTTTACAACGGATTAATACTCCGATTACAAGGGAGGGAGGATGTTGAGTCTTGAATCCTCCCATTGTTTAGTGCTGGGTTCCTCGAGTGGCGGTGGAGAGTGAATCTTGTTCTCCGTTGACCAGATGACCGTCGGGATCGTCAGGGATCTTCTCTTTGGCTGGTAGAAGGAGTAACACAGCTCTGTCTACCAAAACTCTCAAAGAGAAGGTAGGCAAAGGGCAACTCGTACGCAGCGAGCTTGTTGAAGAGTTTAGCTCTCTTTCTCCTGTCTCTGTCTTGTTGTCGTCTAACTAAAGAAAATCCGACCCCTTCTTCAATAGCGACGGGGCTATTTATAGGGGTTCCAGGGTGAACGTACCCCCTAAAAACGCTCCACAACGAGGGGCTGACCTCCCCGCTATGTGGGCGGCGACTGGCCCATAACCAGGGCGGTTATAACTGAGACGCGGGTGTCGAGCCCACGCGCCTTGATGTTGAGACGCGGGTGTCGAGCCCACGCGCCTTGATGTTGAGACGCGGGTGTTGAGTCTTCGCGTCTAGAACTTGAAACTCTGCTTTTTAATGGCTTGTCTTTTAGTGATTTTTAGACAGCCTACAATAATTAGTTGGTACATCCAGGAACTTTTGCTTCTACTAATCCAAAACCAATATGATATCACATATCGAAGTCAAAGGTAAGATATCCACATATCTAGTCACAATCCAACAAAATCAGTCACATCTAAATACTGATCAATATCCAATATAAATAACATAAATCCCAGATCAATCCAAACTCTAACTAAGTCCATATACTGATCCAAGCATCAAGTAATCCAGTCTCTAACATCATAATAAGTCCATCATCAATACTCAAATGAATCATCACCTAAGTTATTCCCATGAAAGAATAACAAGTCTGGAAAGTACTTTACATGAAATATATCATCTGTCTTCAAATACCCGGATAAATTCTTAACTGAATTATCACCAAGTAACGAATATTAAATCTGATAATTGTCCAGATAAATTGTAGATCGTAAACCACAATCACAAACCAATCCAACATAAGATCAACCATGTGTACAGTCCAAGTTCCTTTACAAATAGTCCCAGTCCGAAACAATAATCATCTATTCATGAAATGATATAACTCTAATAACTCAATGTCCAAAAACAAGATCCATATTTATCTGATGCCCAACTATTTACTTAATCTATCCAATCAATAGATCGAGTCAAGTTACAGTCTAAAGGTATATCAAAACTAGGCCTAAGCCAACAGAGACAAACTACCAACACAGGAAGCTAATACAAGTAGATATCAACTGCATGAATAAAGTGGGCAATCATATATGTTTCATGAAGCGGTACAAGTAATCAAACTGGTAAAATATAAAAGAAAGTCACATGAAATGATAAGATCAACATGTAAAGCATACCAATAACAGTAAATACATAAGAACGAACACTCACATGAAATGACGCGGTTTCGGAACCGAATCTCGTATAGTCCTCACTGCACGAACTGGTACTGGTCTACGAATAATCCCATGCATCAATCTTCGGATCATCATTGTATCGGGTCCACAACGGCACGAATCCGAATCGGGTCCGAGTCTCCTCTAGCGGGTCCGAAACACTGTAGCATGCAACCGAACATACAAATAAATATAAATGCTCGCTAAACACACTCCTGAGCATACCGACACATACGTGTACACCCACGTACACATACGTATACAAGCATACACAACAATACATATATATAAACATGCCTACATATTATACCCTTACATATATACTAATGCATATTTACACATATAGGTGTACACATTAATTTAATTAATTGCATACATATCCAAATTACTAAATAACTATTATTAACTATAAATACATATACATTAATTAATTACATCCATGCATGCACATATACATCATGCATACACATGCATGCATGTCACACTCACGCACACACTAACACAAATATAAATGAACTTCCCAATAATTACACAAATGCCATTGTACATGAAAATAACGCTAACCTCGGGGCAACTTGCGGCGCACCGATGGAGCGTCCGGGGTCGCGGAGGGTGTCGTTGGATAGAGCGATTCGCCGTGAAGGGCGTGGGGTGTGTTTGCGCTCGCCGACGTCGATCGACGGCGTCCCGCGGAGAGCGGGAAAACGGCTCGGAGTAAGGTGCTCACACATGAAATAAAACACACATTAATTAATAAACTTACATTCATATTACTCCCAAACTAAACACAAATAAATTAAAGTACACATTAATGTATTAATGTAAAGAGTGAGGGAGGGAAGCTAGAAACCGAACCAATATTACCCGCAGCTTGATGGGAGCTTTGTTGGGGAGCAAGCTGACCACCAATAGGACCACCACCGTTACCTTTGGGACAGCGGACCCCCAACAGAAGGCTGACTGTTAGGGTTGTCCATGGCAGGGAAGTTAATTAACCAAAAAATGCCATAACCAATAAAAATGACTAAATAAACAGTAGAGCAGAGATATAAAAAGATCACCCAAGTTCTGAGCAACAGATGCGGCAAGCAAGGTTGCTGCTTAACGCCATGAGAGATGGAGGGAAGGGATGGCCCAGATCTACGGAGGAGGCAAGGGAAAGCTGCTGCAAACTGGTTGGATCCGGGCTGTTGTGGACTATGCTGCGGCAAGGGGGAAATGCGGTGGATGTTGTGCAACCGGGGATGGCCGGAGGGGGTCTGTTGTGGCCTGGAGAGGTGGAGGCGGCCTGGGCGGTGGAGGAAATTGCCGGGGTCGCTGGTGCGCCGGAGATGGAGATGGGGATCCAAGATGATGGCGGATTTGGTGTTGGCGACTGTAGCATGAAGATGGAGGAGGATTAAGATCTAGGTTTAGGTTATTACTTAGGGTTTGGTTAGGATTAGGAAATATAATATAGGATGGTTATTGGGTCTAAAGGGTAGCGGGTTAGGATCCGAATAGGTAAATGGGTAATAGGATATAGGTATATGATAACGGGTATTTGGCTTGAGGGTGTGGAATAGGAAATAGGAAAGAAAGATTACCACCAATAATAATATATAAAAGCAAACTATAATAATATAAAACAAAATAATAACAGTAAGAATATAACAACAACTATATTAATAATAATATTAATTAGTAATAGCCATAGTAATAAATACTAATGATAATTAAAATGCTAATAACCATATACTAATAATAATAGTTAACAAACAATAATACTGATACATCATAATAATAACAATAATGTTATTAATAATAATAACACTAGTAATAATAATAATAAAAATAATTAACAACGAAATGATAATAGAAATATCCACTACCAATAATATCAATCAATAATAGTAATAACAATAAATAATAATCATAATAAAAGATTAATAATAATAATGGAAGTAACTACTAATAATATCAACAACTAATAGAAATAAAATAATAATAATAGTTAGCAAAAGAAATGTCAATGATAAATAATGGTAAACATAAAACCAAATTCCTATTTACTATCTCAAAATAATTTGCATATTAATAATAATAATAATAATAATCACAAGAAGAAGAGTAATAAATTAAGTTGATTAAAAAAATAATCAGTGAATAAAAATAAATACATTAGGAAAATAAAATATAGTATTTCTAACTAGGGATCTTACAATTTTTCTCTTGTAAAAACCTTGGCAAAAAACCCAAAGAGATGGGGTTTTTATAGGCCCATCAGAAAACTAGCCGTTAGGCTGATGTGGCAGCCTGACAGGCTGACGGTCGACCGGCCCGGTCGACCGCCAACGGTCAGAAATTTGACCGTTGGGCAAGCACGGTCGACCGGCCCGGTCGACCAAACAAACAGAGAGCACTACTCTCATCCCGGTCGACCCGGACGGCGACCGTCCCAGTGACTCCAAACGTGCACAGATTTGTGCACGTCGGTCGACCGGCCGGTCGACCGACTTCACCCAAGTCGACTAGGTCTGTTGACTTAGTCGACTGATTCAAGCCTGTAATAGAAATCTGGGTCAGAAAAACTGGAAAAAATATTTTATAAAAATCTTTTAAGTCTTCTAAAAATCCACAAAACTTGTTTTATCATTTTATATTGAAACACAAACAAGTGATAAAAATTTCAAGACATATATCAATCATATCAATTCATTTTTGAGTCTTGCAAATTTTATCAAAAACAAAACTTGTATTTTTATCAAACTTGATTTTTCAATACATGAATAGGATAGTCAAAATAAGTTTGTCTAGCAAGTTTAAAGCATGTATGTATATCTAGAACATATCTAATATACATAGAAATAAAGTAAACTTGTTTTGATCTACTATTCATGAAAACCAAATCCAAAACATGAAAACGTGTGTGTTTGTGCACTTGAGCATATCAACTATACTAAACTTTACAAATGGATCTAAAATACATTATCTAAAAACTATGGATACCTAAGTTTTCTTGATGATCTTCATCTTCAAGTTGACTTGCTCCAAAACTCCATCCATGGGCTAGGCAATGTGTGATCTTGAAGATTTGGCCCTGGAATCATTATGAAAAGCTTCTAAACTCCTTTTTGAAGCTAATCACCAACTAATATCTTGGTTAAAGATCTGAAACTTAAACAACACAAGATTATTAGTAAACATAACTACATGAGTTAATCATCATCAAAACTAGGGTGGAAGGCCTTTGGGCCAACACGACCGACCTGGCCTGTCAGCCACAGTCTGGGTCAGAAACTGGGTCAGAAAAACAGTTAAACATATTTCTAAAATTCTTTTAAGTCTTGTAAAAATCTCCAAAAATAGTTTTATCATTTTGCATTGATATATAAACTTGTGATAAATATTTTAACTCAAATATCAAGCATATGAAACTATTTTGTGTCTTATCATTTTACCAAAAACCAAAACATGTATTTTATCAAACTTGGATTTTTCAATAGGAAATCTGATTTTTCCTAAAACTTATTAAAATACAAAAACATGATATTTAAACATTATTAAGCATGTTGCATATGGACATAGGTCCAATATACAAGAAACAAATATATATCATAGTTTTGTCTTTAAATTCAAAAAAAATGTTTTGTTAAAAATACCAAAACATAAAACTACATGAATAGGCATGTCAAACTAAGTTTGTATAAGTCAAGTAAGCATGTATGTATATTGAGCACATCAAATATACATAAAAACAAAGTAAACTTGTTTTGATCATTCTATTCATGAAAACCAAATCCAAAACATAAAACTTGTGTATGTTGTGCACTTGAGCATATCAACTATACTAAGCTTTACAAATGGATCTAAAATACACTAAACACTAGGATACCTAAGTCTTCTTGACGATCTTCATCTTCAAGTCGACTCGGTCCAAACTCCGTGATCTAACGAGCATGGCTAAGTGTGATCTTGATGCTCCGGCTCTTGAATCACCAAGTGAAGGCTTCCAAACTCCTCTTTTTGAAGCAATCACTATCTAATATTTTGCTAAATGATCTGAAACTAAAATCACAAGATTATTAGTAAACATAACTACATGAGTTAATCATCATCAAAACTAGAGAGGAATGCCTCGGGCCAACAATCTCCCCCTTTTTGATGATGACAAAACTCATGGAGTTATATACGCATGGATTAAAGTTAAGCTTCAAAGAAGCTCCCCCTTAACTCATGCATAAACAAATAAACATAAAGAATATACAATGAAGGCTCTTAAACATGAATGCATATCTATGCATAAACAATAAAAGGCTCTAGATACCAATGAAATGTTCAAAAACAAAACATGCTCTAGATACCAATTAAAATTAAACTAAATTAAACTTAATATATGCAAAACATAATGCATATATAAAACTTCTCAAATATATGCAAAACATAATGCATATATAAAACTTCTCAAATAATCTCCCCTTTTTGTCAATCATCAATAAAGGGGTAAAAACCAAAACAAAATAAAATCTTCTCCCCCTTTTTAATACAAGGAAACAATCATCAATAAGGGGTAAAAGCGAAACCAAATCAATAAATTTTTCTCCCCCTTTTTTATCGAAACAAAGAATCAACAAGGGGTTAATAAAAATAATGTTCTCCCTTTTTGTCTAAAATAAAAACAAAACCAAATAGGGGTGACAATCAATTAAGATATCAATTGAAAATATGTCAAAGTAGCATTTTGATACCAATTGAAAGTAAACATAGATCAATAAAATAAATGGTATATGCGATATACATTCATGAAGAGGAAGATGTGAAGCTTCCCTACATCGATACATTACATGAAGGAGGGATGACAAGCCCTAATTCACATAACATACACTATGCAATGCATAAGAGGAGATGTGAAGCTCCCCCTACACACGTGTACCACATAAAGAAGAGATTGTCAAGCTCTTCAATACAAGATACACTCATCATGAATCTATATGTAGAAGAGATGTTAAGCTCTCCTTGCATACAGGCAATACAAATCAAAACTTTTGAATTTTTCTTTAAACAAAATTTTGAGATACCAAATTTTAACAACGTTCAAATAAACATCTTGATATCAAAAGAGAGTATTTTTTTCTTTTTAAGTATAAGATATCAATTTAAAATTTTTATTTCTATCATAAAGTAAGGGAGTGGAAATACAAATACCAATTGAAAATATGAAAATCGAATTTTCTCCTCCTTTATGAAATACCAACAAAAATAATTCATAAGCTTGAAATGAGATACCAATTGAAAAGCAATTGAAAAACTAATCCAATGAAACAAACTTGAAGTTCAAGCTTAGCATAAACACAAACATATATATGTATGAAAAATAGATACCAATTGAAATTAATATTCTTTGAAATGCAAGCATACATATATGAAAATATATGAGTATACAATAAAAGTCAAAATTGATACCAATTGAAATAATTTCAATGATACCAATTGAAACAACAATAATGATCAAGTGTATACATCATATAACTATCCTCCCATTCATGTTCAAGTTTTAAAATGATTTTCACTATAAAGCATACATGAGCATGATCTCCCATCCAACCGCCCTTAGATGGTAGGGGTTTTCAAAAAAATAGATTTGAAAAATAAAGTGTGTTTAAAAAACTCTACCAAATGAAGAATACCATAACTAATTATATGAAAAATTTGTAAACTAGTACGAAATCCTTCAAGTAAGGAATAAAAATAAATTATTTTTCATGAAACATGAAATCCACATGATAATCAACACTCTAATTCAATTAAGCATAAATATGACTCATGAAAACAAAACATGAGTAAACAAGAAATGTGAGTGTACAAATACAATGTGAAGAACATGATTATGAAAAAAAAATGTTCCATTAAGCTCAATATTCCTTTAAACATGAAAACATGAAAATCATTAAAAATATTTAATCTTCAAGGTATATGTATGTCTTACACAAACTAAAGTATACATACATATCCAAATACAACGAGTCCACAAAGATATATGCATGAAGGAACGTGGCTCAAAATAATGTATATGTATAACAATAATTTGGATAAAATGGACATATACATGAAGTTAAACATAAATACATGAAAACATGAATACCTAAAATTTTCATTAAAACAAATTTCATTTCAAGGTATATGTATGATTTGACAACACAAAAAGTATACATACATATCCCTAAACACAATTGAGTCCATATGTATAGATTTGCATGAAAAGCAAATGACTCACGGGTATACATGTATATCTTAAAGTTTGGCAAAATAGACATATACATGAAATGAAAACACATGATCATAAAATAAAACCAAAATGGAATACAAGTTTAAAATGCATGGATCATCAAAATTAGACTATACTAGCACATCTAATGGGTTCAAATAAGCATTCAAGCTCAAACATATATAGATTATTTGTGGCCCACTATATGCACAAGTATATACCTAGTCTTAATGAAAACTAACATTTAAACATATATTCAAATCATGAAGCATCAAAACAAGATATAAATAAACATGAAAATCATAAACATGATTATTATGTAAATCCACATGTTATTAACCTATGATAAACATGATAGCTAAACAAAGGTGAGAACACTAAATATGGGTCCATATAAACATGGGTGTCTCAAATACTATACATGTATGTCAAGAGTCTAATAATCATTGCATTTTCATAATAATCAATAAACAATGAAACATGTTATAAACAATGAATATGAAAAGCATGTAAATAAAACGGAAGTAAAGGATTGTCACCAAAACCGAAGAAGCAACTCTCCTTATCTCCAATACAAGGTGGTCTTCTCCACCAAACTTCCCTTGAAAGTGATGCATCCAAATGATTTCCATGAAGCTCGGAACGCATCCACTTCAAGGTACCGCTACTCTCACGTCATGTGAGAGCCCACACCTACATCATAAATAAGAGGGGTGGTCTTGGTACCCATATCTTATTGGGTCCATGGGGGTTAGTACCTTCCCTAACCCAAACAAATTTATTTGCTAAATTACATTATGTAATCTATCAAAACAAAATTTAGCAAGGTGGCCCTTACGTCCACAATGTGTACAAGTGTACACATGAGCATACATAGTGTGATGGTGTCCGTGAGGAGCATGTGTATGCCGTGGAGGGTGTGCATGAAAAGATGGAACTTGTTTCTTTCGAAACAAAGTTTCCAAGCGTGTATGGCTCTTGGCACATTAGCTCAAGGTGGAGCCCAAACAATCCATATTCTTCTTCAACAAGTTTATATCATTTTTAATTATAGAAGAAGTGGAGCATGCAAGGGGTGATCTAGGTGAAACTACCCTAGCATGGCAAACATGGGAATCAATCTTACTTTTCAAAAACTCATTTTTGTTTAAACAAACATCTAAATCATTTGAAATAGAAATTATTTTATTTTTCAAAGAGTTATTTTCTTTTACAACAAATTCAATTTTTGAAGATTAAACTTTATTTTTCTTCAAAACATTTTCACAATCATTTTTAGTTTTCAAAAATTCATTTTCCTTAAGTGCAAGATCAAGTTGAGATTTTAATGAATCCCTATCATTAGAAATCTCCTCTTTCTCTTGCAAAACCATGTTAAGCTTAGAAGACAAATTCTCTTTTTCTTTATTTAAAGCACAAGTCTTCTTTTTCAAAACTTTATATTTTTCAAGGAGTTTTCACACACAATGGATAGTTCTTCATTCAAAGCATGGACATCAATATTCTCATCACATGAAGAACTAGCATACTCATTACAATCTAGTTGAGATTTCGAATATACCTCAAGGGAGTCATTCCCTTGGATCATATAGCATTGTGAATCAGATTCTCCACTAGTCTCCTCCTCTTGTTGAATTGGCACTTGAAGCTTGGAGGTGGTGGTTGTGGTTGTCAACATATTCCACACTGCAAATGCGGAATCAAAGTTAGAAGCAAGAAAAAGATATTCTTTAGGAAGTGTGCTTCTAATGACCTCAAGGGCTTGTGCATTGGCCCCTATATGCTTGCTATCACTAAGGTAGGATTCCTTGGTAATGGCAAGGTGAATCTTATATCCTAGGTTTTGGAGGTATATGGACATCCTAGTCTTCCAAACAAGAATGTTGAAAGGGTCAAACATAGGTGGGGTCATGAAGTCCATGGATGTAAACTATATGTGTGCAAACAAGCAAATGCAAATATAGATTAGCAAACAAGGATCTCACTCCTAGGATGTTAAGCCTAAGTATCAGGAGCGTAGGCTCTGATACCAATTGTAAATCACCTAGAGGGGGGTGAATAGGTGATATGCTAATCTATAAACTAAATGCGCTAAATGCGGAAGCTTAAAATAATTTTGCAACACACTTAATACAACACACAAGTGTAGCCGAATTCCCCGTGAAGGGCTCTGGACTAACTCCTCTTGATTCCCCTAGATATGGGTTGAGGTGCTATATGAAGCTCTTGTGGTTAAGTATAAGTGAGGCACACACACAAGCAAGCCAAGCATATAAGGATGATAAGCAATATGAAATAATGCAAGGCACAACACAAGCAATATATGATAAGAATGAATGAATGATGCTTTGCACAAATGTAAAGAGAGAGAGTTTAGAGATAATGGATCAAACGCAAAGATATGTTTCGAGGTTCAAGCCCCTAGCTCTACGTCCCCGCCTTCACCGAGAAGGATTTCCAATCCACTAAGGAGTACCGAACTCCTCTCTCAACCTTACAATGCCACCAAGGCAATACAACCACAATCCACCTCTACCGAAGAGGGATAAGGCCCGTAGCCAACAACAAACACAATCACCTCTACCGAAGAGGGATACAAACAATACCACTCCGATCAACCTCTACCAAAGAGGGATACAACAAAACAAGGAGGGTTTACAACTTGGAGGCTCAATCAACCTCAAACACTTTCTTTTTCCACAAAACAATGATCCTAATAGAATAGGATAGATGATAGCTCAAGTGTGAAAAAAACTAGAGTTTGAAAACAAAAACTCAAAGAAAAATACTTGGGAAAACTCTTGGTAAAAGATATAAATGAAGAACAAACAAATCTCCCAAAATTCTATTTTCTTTGATTTTTCAAAAACTCTAAAACAAAACAAGGATGAAATCTTTTGAGCTCTAAAACACTTTGAAAACTTCTTTTAAACTCTGGAGAAACTAGGAATTTTTCTTATTAAAAACCTTGGCCAAAATCCCAAAGGAACGGGGTTTATATAGGCCAAAACAGAAAACTAGCCGTTAGGCTGATCTGGCAGCCTGACAGGCTTGCGGTCGACCGCCCGGTCGACCACCAACGATCAGAAATATGATCGTTGGGGCTATCCGGTCGACCGTCCGGCCGACCACCCCGATACAGAGAGCAGACTTCTCTGCTCCGGTCGACCGCTCGGTCGACCGCTCAGATACAGAGAGCAAGGCTCGGCCGACCGGCCCTTTGTCTGACAAATGTGCACAGGGCTGTGCACGTCAATCGACCGCAACGGTCGACTGGCCCTTGGTTCGGTCGACCGTCCGGTCGGCCGACCTGGCCTGTCAGCCACAGTCTGAGTCAGAACCTGGGTCAGAAAAACAGTTAAACATATTTCTAAAAATTCTTTAAGTCTTGTAAAAATCTCCAAAAATAGTTTTATCATTTTGCATTGATATATAAACTTGTGATAAATATTTTAACTCAAATATCAAGCATATGAAACTATTTTTGTGTCTTATCATTTTTACCAAAAACCAAAACATGTATTTTATCAAACTTGGATTTTTCAATAGGAAATCTGATTTTTCCTAAAACTTATTGAAATACAAAAACATGGTATTTAGACATTATTAAGTATGTTGCATATGGACATAGGTCCAATATACAAGAAACAAAATATATCATAGTTTTTGTCTTTAAATTCAAAAAAAATGTTTTGTTAAAAATACTAAAACATAAAACTACATGAATAGGCATGTCAAACTAAGTTTGTATAAGTCAAGTAAGCATGTATGTATATTGAGCACATCAAATATAGATAAAAACAAAGTAAACGTGTTTTGATCATTCTATTCATGAAAACCAAATCCAAAACATAAAACTTGTGTATGTTGTGCACTTGAGCATATCAACTATACTAAGCTTTACAAATGAATTTAAAACACACTAAACACTAGGATACCTAAGTCTTCTTGACGATCTTCATCTTCAAGTCGACTCGGTCCAAACTCCGTGATCCAACGAGCATGGCTAAGTGTGATCTTGATGCTCCGGCTCTTGAATCACCAAGTGAAGGCTTCCAAACTCCTTTTTTTGAAGCAATCACCAACTAATATCTTGCTAAATGATCTGAAACTAAAATCACAAGATTATTAGTAAACTAACTACATGAGTTAATCATCATCAAAACTAGAGAGAAAGGCCTCCGGGCCAACATCTGTTTGGTCCGATCGACCGGAACAGTCGACCGACAGAGAGTTTCACTCTGTTTGGGAACCACGGTCGACCACTTTTTCCAACGGTCAAAAATTCGATCGTTGGCAGTCGACCAGCAGCAGAATTATCTTCTGACTTGGCTCCCAACAGCTAGATTCAGTTTTGTCTTTTGTTGGGTCTTACCCCCAACGGATCTATTGTACTTTCTAGCCTGGTTTTTATCCCCTATAAATAGTGGGACTATGAAATAACTTCATAATAAGATTTGTAAGCCTTAGATCAAAGTTTTTCATAATTTAGCCTCTTTACAAAAGATTTTCTCTTGAGCCAACTATTTTAAAAATTTGGTATTTTAACTTGAGCCTTTCCTTTACTTCTCTCTTGCTATTTGCACTTCACAATCCCAAGTGTTTCACTTTCTCATCTTGGTTGTAGAGTTGTGCTTTTGTGCTATCTTTGTTGTCAAGTGTTGATCACTGTTTTCTTTGATTAAGAAGTTGTAGAGGTTGCGGCCTCGAGCGAGCTAGTGGGCTCCAAGTTGGTGTTGCGGCACCGTGAGAGAGGACAAGTGTGTCCGAAGAGTTCTAGTGAGAACTTATAACCGATTGACGATTCGGTGGGATTGGTCATAATGAAAATCCTTCATCGTGTTGAAGTCAGGGAAGTAGAGCTGTGGCTCGCACCTCGAAACATATCCTTATGTTTGTGATTGCCTACTATCTCTCTAAACTCTACTCTCTTTCTTTACTTGCACTTATATTGCTTACTCTTTTGCAAGATCTACCTAATATTTCGCATTATTACCGTTAAGTATAGCCATCACCTATTCACCCCTCTAGGTGATTTTCAATTGGTATCAGAGTCTAACCCTAGTATTTGATTTAACCACCTTAGGGAGATCCTTTTTATTTGGTTATATTTATTTGTTGCATCTATTATTTGTTTGTGCACTAACTTGTTTCATGACATCACTCGACTTCTCTAGCATCAAGTCCCCACCAAAATTGATGGGTTAAACTTTCCCATTTGGAAGGTCAAAATGAACCTATTCCTAAAGTCCCTAGGAGTTAGAGTTGCCAAATCGATTACCAAAGAATTTGTTGAATCTCACAGTGATGAGGATACATGGTCCAAAGTAACTGCTAAGGACTATGAGGCCAATTGAAAAGCCTAATATGCACTTACACAAGCATTAAATGAAGATGATTTTTCTCGTATAATTAATTGCAAATCCACTTATGATGTTTGGAATGATCTTATCATTACTCATGAGGGGACGTCGCAAGTCAAGAGATCCAAAATTGACTTGCTCCATTCTCAATATGAGAATTTTTATATACTTGAAAATGGAAGTATAGATGAAATGCTCACTCGGTTCACCAAGATCACTAATGCTTTATCCTCTTTAGGTGACAAGATTGATAATGACCAAAAGATCTGAAAGGAGAGCTCTTCCCAAATCTTGGGAAGTCAAGGCAATAACCATCAAGGAGCTCAATGAAAGGGAGGAGATGGTCTTCTCCAACTTCATCGGTAATCTCAAAAACCCATGAGATGAAAATGAAAGTGAGAGAAGAAAGGGAGGCTCCAAAGAAGAAAGCAATAGCTTTCAAGGCGACTCCATCCTCCTTTGATGAAGATGAATCATCGGAAGACTACGATGAGGACTTTGCTATACTCATTAGAAAAGTGGGTAAGATGTTCTACAAGAAAGGTAGACAAAGCAACTTCCGAAGAGGAAGATCTCAAGGAAGACTTGAAAAGAAAAAAAGGAAACGGGTCCGTGTTTCCATTGCAAAAGAACGGGTCATGTAATTATGGATTGCCCCTCTCTGCAAGCTATAACCTCCAAGAACGTGCAAAAAAAGAAGAAGGCGATGGTGGCCACGTGGGATGACTCAGATACGGAACTCGAAGAGGAGATCGACACCGCACACATGTGCTCATGGCACATGGTGATGAAGCTTTTAAGGTAAACCTAGAAAACTCTTTATAAGATGAGGATTTGACCATGGAAGAATTAGCACAATTTTTTTAAGAACTACAAAATAGATATGAAATTTCTCTTTCACAACACAAAAAATTGAAAAAGGAAAATAATTTATTAAAGAACAAATTTGAGATGTGTTTTAAATGAGAAAAATGATTTGTCAAAATCTTTTGAGAAAATGAAAATGGATTTTGAAAAATATAAAACTACTTATAAGGGTAAAAGCCTAAGTATCACTTGTAATAAAAATAAATTTTAAATATTCAAAAACGCATTGAGGTTTTAGATACAACTTTAAAAAATTGTGCTTTTAACACGACTAAATTTGCATATATGTTTCCAAAGGGAAAAACCCATAGGAAACACACTTCTCATGAAAAGCATGCACACACACATCAACACAAGCATGCATTTATACATGAAAAAGTATACACTTGTGCTCATTGTGGCCGTAAAGGCCATTTAGCAAAATTTTATTATGCAAAATTAAATATGATAAATAAAATATTTGGGTTTGAGAAAATACTAACCCCATAAGACGCAAAAAGATATTAGTACTAAAGAACACGCCAAATTTAATTGATACAGTTGCGTCGTCCTCCTCTAAGACTTAGGGGAAGATGGTATTAGGTGGTGGATGCATCAAAGCTTAACGAACAAACCGTCACTTGCATCGCTATCAAAGAGGCACCTATTTGGAGATTGTCGTTGGTTTGGTAACTTCTCCACTTAAGATTTTTATCTCTAGCTAGATATGTACAAGCATGCGATTAGCTAGTTTCTTTTTGTGGCAAAATACTTTAATTATGTAGACTTGCATATTTTTGTATCTTTCCTATAGTTGAGATTGCATACTTAGTTTGCTTTTATACTAGCCGTGTTTTGATTGTCCATATGTTGGATATTTTTTTGACAAATATTTTATAAGTATATTGTCAAATATGAAATTTTTTTAAAAAACCCATAATGAAGTAAATAAATGAAGATAGCAATTGCACGCCTCAACTCTTATCTAGAGGAATGTCGAGAAGAAGTTTAGAACCCTTAAAGAGGTATTCGGCTTCAATATCTCAAATTTATTGCTTAATTATTAAGAAATATGTTGTTAATAATAATAAAATAAAATTAAATAAAAATTAAATTTTATGTATTTTTCATGTCTATTAAAATTTTAACATTGTTTCCCTATTTTATGTGTAATAATATATTAGTTTCTTATTTGATCTTAAAAGAAAAAACATTAAAAACAAATATAAATTTTTAACTGTTTTTGGGCAGTTACGGTCGACCGATTTAGCCTGTCATAGGCCCAGTCGACCGGGCGGTCGACCGATTTAGCCTGGAATACAAAAAAAAAAATTCCCCGAAGCCGGTCGACCAGACGGTCTACCGACTGAAACCGAGTTTGCTCTCGGTTTGCGCCGGTCGACTGGGCAGTCGACCGGATGGCGGGCCTGTTTGTTTTACCCGATTTCTTATAAAGCCCTAATTCCCAATTCCCTCATTCTTTCATCTCTCCACCGACTTCTCCTTCTTCCTTTCTTTAATCCACTTCTTCCCCCATCAATTTCAACCCTCTAAAATTCTTCCCACTCCAAAATTTATCCTAAATAATTACTAAAATCACTCCTAGGCTTCAGATCTGCAACTCCTTCAAGGAATTTTTGAGGATTTTGAGGTATATCAAAATTCTTCCTTAAATCTCTTAAAATTCCTAGAATAATCTTGTTATTTCAATATTCGTGCCATACACTTGTTCTTCATCATCTAGATGTCTAAAAGACCCAGATCTGAGAAGGAAAAAAATCCCTGAATCATCTTCCAACCCCTTCATCTCCCAAAATGCATCTCATAGATTTCCAATAATCCACAATAAAAGTGTTATCTCTGCTAGGACTGTGGTGCTTAGTGATTTTGAGCACCTTAATCTTATTAATATTTTAAGTACTAGTTCACTTGAGCATTTTATCACCATCAAAGAACCAATTTACCCTGAACTAGTACACTACTTCTACTCTAACCTATCTTTTCAAAATAATCATATCAGGACTAGAGTTTTGGGTAAGGATATTAATATTTCCCTTGATAAATTTGCACGTCTCCTACACCTCTATTGTGAGGGGTAGATATCTATAATGTGGATTTACATGATTTTGCTTATCCTAACAGTGAGTCTGCCTACACCGCCTCCATATTGCTTCATGACGATAATAACCCCGCATTGGTTAGGAATATGGAGGTGAAGTACTACACTCTCACCGCCTAAATCTTAGCCAAAATTGTTTTATATAACCTCCTATCAAAATCGGGAGAGTATAGTCATGCTAGGGGTTCTGCTCCTCTTCTGATCTATTGCCTTCTAAAGGCATTAAAGTTGATATTCCTGAACTCATCGTTGACTACATGATGTCCGATCATCTTCTGATCCCAAACCGGCATTTGCCCTATGAGATGCTCATCACACGTCTATTGAAGCAACTCAAGTTCGATCTTTCCTCTGAACGGTTCAAACTATCAGTTGACATCAACAACACTCTTCTCAAGAGGATGTGTTTTAGGGAGCGTGCTCCTGCTCCTCAACCCCATCCTATCATACCTGTTGTTGCTCCAGGATCTTCTTCTGCTTCTTCTGCTCCTTTTGATCCATATCTAGCTATCTCCACTTAGTTTCGGGAGCACAGCCTGCAGATGTCTGCTCAGATGATCGCTCACTTCCAGCGGATAGAGCAGCGAGTGGACAATGGTCTCCAGCATACCTGTGTAGATGACACCAACAATAGGAACGATTGGCCATCTCCACTTCCGAGTAGTCACTCTCAGCCACTTTCTCTGACAGGTTCTCCTTTGAGCCTTAGATTCCTACTTCTGTTGTTTCTTATGCTCCAGCTCAGCAGGAAGACCTTGATTTTCAGGAGCGTTGACCCCTTTTGCTGATGACAAAAAGGGGGAGAGATATTTTGATGGAGTTATTTGTGGGAGTTAGATTTTATGTTTGGCAGTATTTATTTTCTGTATTTGGATATGTAGTTTGTTTTATGGACATATGCTTTGTGTGTTTGTGTGTATTTTATTTTGAGGTTGGCATGAACCTCTAAGCATGTATGGACATATTTAATTCTGATATGACAGTTATCCTTGTTGTCTCTATGTGATATATGTGTATTTTTTGTGTATTGTTTCTTATTCCCTTTTGATTCAATCATCTGCCACTTATTATTTTTGAATGGATGGAGGTAACCATTTGTGCATACTCTTTTATAACTCAGTATCTTTATTATGCATAGATGGTTAGCATTAGAGCTATATTGTCATATCTTATTCATATGCTCGTATTGTTGCATTTAGCTCTTTTATGTCTTATTCTTATATATGCATTTGTTAAAGGGGAGCTTCACTCGAAGTCTCTTCCCAAAATATTTATAATAACTCTATATATTTTTGTCATCATCAAAAAGGGGGAGATTGTTGGCCCAAAGGCCATTACCCTAGTTTTGATGATAACAAACCATATGTAGTTATATATTAACAAAATTATTAATTAAGTTTCAGGTAAAATCATATATTGCATTCGGCTCCATCTAGGGGTGAGCATCGGTCGGTTCGGTTCGGTTTTTGCTAATTTTTACAAAACCGAATCAAACCGATTAGACTTAGTAACTGAACCGAACCGAATCAACTCAGTTCGGTTCGGTTTTTCGGTTTTTTCGGTTAGGTCAATATATTGTCATCATTTCTTACATTTTTAATCATCATTATGTTATCATCCTTTAATATTATAATCTCAAATATCTATTACCCAAATTAGAAATAAGAAAAAGATTCTAAACTTAATGTGAATTGAAAATTTCATATTCTAAAACTTTACACCGTATTGAGCTCTTATATCAAAACTCATATAATTATTACTAACTTTTAATGATAAGAATGAAAAAAAGAACTATATTAATATAAATATTATTCTCAATTGTGATGGTGTACTTAATATTGCTTTCACATATTCAACATAAAAAAGATGGTATTACTAAAACTAATGAGATAAGCTTCCACCAGTTTTTATTATGAACTATATGATTCACTAAATTGAATTTGAGTAGATTAATATATAAGGTGAGAAATTCGGTTCGGTTCGGTCTATTCGGGTTTTGGAACACAAAACCGAAACCCGACCGAATTAGAGCGGTTCGGTTCGGTTCGGGTTCGGGTTTCGGTTTTGGTCGGTTATTTCGGTTATAACCGAATTCTGCTCACCCTAGCTCCATCATAAGACTCACACATTTAGAAGTCAAGAAAATTTAGATCCCAGAGCCTAACACATTAGAAGAGCTCAAGGATCAAGCAATATCCAGAAAACTATTTCAAGATTTGTATTTTTACCTTTTCCATTTTAGTTAGGATTTATAATCATTTGTTAAAATCAAGATGATAGAGGTTGATAGCTTTTGGGATTGGCGCACACACATACACACACTCATTTCATATTCCTATGTGTTTTCAAAAAAAAATTATTACCAGGTTTCTTACCGAGTTTCAGAAAAACAAAGTTTCGGAAAATCAGTTTTCGGAAAAATCAATTTTGGAAAACAGGTTTTTGTTTTAGAAAAGAATTTATCAAAATATAATTCTAATTTATTTGGTGTTGATCCATGATCACACTCTAGCTCTTCAAATCCCTAGAACTCTATTTTATATTTACTTATCAAAAGAAAATTTGTTGGAAAAATATTGATCTCAAAAAGATTTCCAAAAACAGATTTTGGCCCTCAGGCGGTAGACTGCTGGCAGAGCAAAACTGCTCTGTCAATCGACCAGGCGGTCGACCGACATGCACCAAGTGCAAATGTGCACTTCGGTCGACCGGCCCGGTCGACCTGCTGCAAGGGCAGTGCTCTCTGTTTGGTCCGGTCGACCAGCCCGGTCAACCGACAAAGAGTTTCACTCTCTGTTTAGGAACCACGGTCGACCATCCGGTCGACCGCTTTCCCAACGGTCAAAAATCTGACCGTTGGCTTTCGACCGGCAGTAAAATTTTCTGCTGACTTGGCTCCCAACGGTTAGATTCAGTTTTGTCTTTGTTGGTCTTGTCCCAACGGATCTATTGTATTTTCTAGCCTGATTTTCATCCCTTATAAATAGTGGGACTATGAAACAACTTCATAAGAAGACTTCTAAGCCTTAGATCAAAGTTTTTCATAGTTTAGCCTTTTTGCAAAAGATTTTCTCTTGAGCCAGCTATTTTCAAATTTGGTGTTTTAGTTTGAGCCTTTCCTTTACTTCTCTCTTGCTATTTGCACTATACAATCCCAAGTGTTTCACTTCCTCATTTTGGTTGTAGGGTTGTACTTGTGAGCTATCTTTGTGGTCAAGTGTTGATCACCGTTTTCTTTAATTGAGAAGTTGTAGAGGTTGCGGCCTCGAGCGAGCTAGTGAGCTCCAAGTTGGTGTTGCGGTACCGTGAGAGAGGACAAGTGTGTCTAAAGAGTTCTAGTGAGAACTTGTAACCGATTGACGATCCGGTGGGATCGGTCATAGTGAAAATCCTTTATCGTGTTGAAGGCAGGGACGTAGAGCTGTGGCTCGAACCTCAAAACATATCCTTGTGTTTGTGATTGCCTACTATCTCTCTAAACTCTACTCTCCTTCTTTACTTGTACTTATATTGATTACTCTTTTGCAAGATCTATCTAATTGTTATTGCTTATTGCTAGTTTGTTTTAATTCCGCATTATTTGCCATTAAGTATAGCCATCACCTATTCACCCCCTTTAGGTGATTTTCATAATCTGCCGTGAGTGTTTATTTGTTTTTATGGTTGTTTATTTATTTTAATTTCTGAGTGTTCATGTTATATGTTTATTTTAATTGTACGTTTATTGTATCATTTCATGTGTGTTATTCTTTTTATAAATCACTTGTGTTAATGATTAATTAATGTTCGCTATTTATATTTTATCTGAAATCATCCGGTCTGTTCTTATATTCTTTGTTACATATATATTTTAGAGTAAATAATTCTTGACCCCAGATGATTAGATTGGAGTTATTAGTAGACTTGATTGGTTTGGAGATTGATTTATGTTTGAGGAGCATATCGGGTTGTTTGAATAATAGATCTTAAACATATGTAGTGGACTATTAAACTTATATTATTATACCGAGGGAGAGTCTGCATATTATGGATATTGATCAAATATACCCTTGCTACTAGACATTTGACTCAATGTTTGTTACTAAGATTTAGTATTTCATCTGTTATTATTTTATTGTTCACACTTTGATTCAGATTTAGGAGTAATGTAATTAAATTATAATCTAATTTGGGTCTTAAATTTTATTAGTTGTGGTCATAGTAAAATATGTGGAATCTCATGTGAGTTATTTATTAGATTTGATCTCCTTTATTTGGTGATGATTTAGATAGAAATTAAATTGAATATTTAGTATTTATTAAAGGGTGATATAGCTTTATTAAAAGATTGGATATTGGATTTAGATCTATCAGTGAGTATGTTGGAGTAGAGTTGATTTGAAATTAAGGAATATGTGTAGAATGGATTGACCTGAAGTAGCGAATTCTACATTACACAATTGAGTTATTACTTTGGTTTCATAGATCTGTGGTTAAGCTTGATTGAAGTGGGTGTTGTATTGATAATCTTGATCAGATTTGATAATGAGGAATAGTTAGAAGTAGCTGAGCAGTTATTTATGTTGGAGTTGGATATATCGATGACTTTAAAGATTAGAGTAGATTGATGGACGAGAGAACTGATTTATTTGTCTACCGAACTGGAGTTTGCTCTATCGGATTATTTAGACAACGAATTCAATATTTGATATTCACAGTGATGGTATTGAGATTATGAGTTGATGGATCACTTACTGATATAGCCTAGTGCAGACGAATGAGACCTGGATTAGTTTTGGACGAGACTGAATGCCATGTTATTAGTGAAAATACACCTAGAGGGGGCTTGAATAGGTGTATGGCTAATCTAATGACAAATGATGCGGAATTAAAAACTAAATTGCAACACACTATATGTAATCAAAGAGTGTAGCCTAATTCTCGGTGAAAAACTCTAGACTATCTCCTCTAAATTCTTCTAAATAAGAGTTGAGGTGCTATATGAATCTCTCTTGGTTCAACACTAGTGAGGCACACAAATAATACCAAGCATATATGTGATATGAACAATATGAATTAATACAAGATATAAAAGAGAGTGAGTTTAGAGATAGGGGATCAAACGCAAATACCAAGATATGTTTCGAGGTTCGAGCCACTACTCTACGTCCCTGCCTTCACATAGAAGGATTTCCACTATACGTCCACACAGGACTTCCCATACAGAGAACCTCCACTGATGATTTGGCAAATACAAATTAGGAGTACACAACTCCTCTCTCAACAAACACAACCTCTACATAAAAGGCAAGGCACAATAACAATCACGTCTCACTAGAGGGATAAGGCACTAAGCCAAACAACAACAATCACCTCTACACTTAGAGGGATAGGCACAAAGCCAAAACTCCAACCTCAATCACCTCTACATTTAGAGGATACCAACAAACACAATCACCTCTACACTTAGAGGGATACCCAAAGTAAAGAAAGATTATAATTCTTGGTGATCACAAAGATCACAAACAACTTTGGTGATCACAAAGACCACAAACAAATTTCCCACAAAAATAAGATCCTATAAATAGGATAGATTTAATAGCTCAAGTGTGAGAAAATAAAGTGTTGGAATGAAAATAACAAAGAAAATCTGTTTAGAAAAATACTAGATAGTTATTGAAATAAAGATCCAAAAACCAATCTCCCAAAGACTCTCTTTTTCTTTGATTTTCCAACACTTTAAAACAAATAAAAGATAAATCTTTTAGCCCAAAAACTCTTGAAAACTTGTTGCTAAAATACTTAAGAAGATGGAAAATTTTGCTCTTAAAATTCTTGATCAAAACAGCCCTAACCCATTTCAAAAACTAGCCGTTGGGACAAAGTCAGTAGAAAAGTCTGCTTCAGTCAACCGGCCGATCAACCGGCCAACGGACATATTTATGACCATTGCAGCCTGCTGGTTGACCGATCCCAGGCTTGGACCTATCGGTCGACCACTTGGTCGACCGGGGCCAGAAGCAGAGAGCAGAGCTCTCTGGCCGGTCGACCGCCCGGTCGAGCGGGGCCAGATCCAGAGAGCTTTGCTCTCTGGACAATTGACCGCTCGGTCGACCGGCCCACCAGCCATTTGGCCGTGCACGTTTATGCACATCAGTCGACTGGTCCAATCAGCCAGTCCAGTCGACCGACTTTTGCCTCGGTCGACCGGCAGAAGGCCAAGTCAAACAAATTATAGGGATTAAAACTTGGTCTTTTTAACTTCTAAAAAATCCCATAAAATACACATAAATTTCACAAAAATAAGTTCTTGTAATATCTTTGAATAAAAAATATGTGTGACCAAAATCAACACATATTACAAACTATTTGAACCATTTTTGTGATATTGAAATTAAGCTTAGAACCAAAATCTGTATTTTCAAACTTGAATTTTTGAAAATGGGAAACCGTTTTCTTCAAAACTCATATGGATACAAAAGCATGATATTAAAAAAAATTTGAAGCATATTGTATATGGCTAAAATCCAATATACATATAAGATAAATATCTATATTTTTGATATGGAATCCAAAACCGGTTAAACCAAAAACTAAAACCAATAAACTTTAAACTTGTGTGTGTGAATTTGAGCATATCAACACTAGCTATCTTTACACAAGATCTAAACACAACTAACCTAAACAAACTGAAGTCTTTTTATCTCCAAGCCGACTCGATCCAAACGCGATCTAACGAGCTTGACTCCAACCAAGTGCTAGATGCGATCTTGACGCGCGAGCTCTTGCATCTACATGTGTAAGCTCCAAAACTCCTTTGTTAAAGCCATCTATTAAGATCTTGATCAAAAATCTGAAACTAATTAAGTACAAGATCATTAGTAAAGTATAACTACATGAGTTAATCATCATCAAAACTAGAGTGATAGGCTTCTGGGCCAACAATCTCCCCATTTTTGATGATGACAAAACTCATGGAGTTATATATGCATGGATTAAAGTTAAGCTTCATAGAAGCTCCCCCTTAACTCATGTATAGTAATAAACAATAAAGATATGCAATGAAATGTATAAACCAAACAACATATATATGCATAAACTCATCAAATTCTTTTCCCCCTTTTTGACATAAACAAGGAAATAAAATAAACATGCATATATAAATCTCCAAATACTTCTCCCCCTTTTTGTCAATTCATCAACAAAGGGGCGAAAACAAATCTAACAATATTAAGATACCAATTGAAAATATACCAATTTATGATAAAGTTATATATCGAAACATTATAATACCAATTTATAATACCAATTGAAAATAAACAAATTTTTTTTAAGATACCAAAAGATACCAATTGAAAATACCTTGTAAATTTTTGATACCAATAGAAAAAGAAACATTGTACGTTTTTTATACCAATTGAAATACATATTGTAAATTTTGATACCAATTGAAAGAAAAAACCAAATTTTTAGGTAAACACAACTCATTTTACAATAAGGATATCAAATTGAGAATAATACCAATTTAAGATTATAGATACCAATATTGAAAATGTTAGCATATACCAAAACAAAGTATTTTTAATCATAAAGAATGGGAGTAATATACCAATAGAAAATAAAACTGATTGAAAGATAAAACACGAATTTTTCTCTCCATTTATGAAATACTAATAAAAATGATGCATAAGCTTGTATAAGATACCAATTGAAAAATAATTGACATTAAGGAGTAAATCAAGTTTAGCATAAACATAATTTGTGCTTTAAGATGTAAAGATATTGGAAGCACCATCAAATCATATATATGTATGAAAATGAATATACCAATCGAAATTGATACTATTTAAAATTTGAAGCATACAATATAGGAAAACACATATGAGTATACAAAAATAAAAATATCAATTGTGATACCAATGAAAATATAATGAGGATCAAGTGTATAACTTATACCTACCACCCTATTCATGCATATGTTTAAAAAGATTTTCAATAAGGCACACAAGATATGGTCACCCATCCAACTGCCTTTGGAAGGTAGGGGGTTTCAAAAATAGGATTTGAAAATAATTTAGTATATTTGAAAAACTCTACCAATTGAAGAATACGCAACTAGTATTATGATAATCCTGAAAACTAGTACGAAGTCCTTCAAGTAAGGAATAACACATGAATGAATCCATGAAACATGAAAATCACACGATCATCGACACTAAAATAGTAATAAAGCTCATATAATCTTATGAAATCAAAATCATGAGTAAACACTAAACATAGAGTGTAAAAAGTCATGTAATCAACAAAATCATGGAAATAGGGCATTTAAACTCATATGAAATTCCTTACCAAAAACATGAAAATCATCAAAGCTAAATAGGCTTCAATGTATATGTATGTTTAGTTAAAACTAAAAGTATACATACATATCCCAACACAAATGAGTCCACAATAAAGATTTGCATGAAAAGTAAGTGACTCTAAGATAGACATGTATATCTAAAGTTTTAGCAAAATTGACATATACATGAAGCTAAATACATTATCATGAAAATATGTACCAAATAGGGAATACAAGTTAAAATGTAAGAATCATCAAAACTAGGCTATACTAGTATATCTAATGAGTACAAATGAACAACATAGCACAAACATATAATAATTAATTTGTGGCTCACTAGTTGTACAAGTATATGCACAAGTTTTAATGAAAACTACATCTAAACATCTAATCAAAGCAAGAAGCATAAAATAAAACATAAACCAATATGATCATTAGATTAAATGTACATAATTTAGAACTAGGATATACACAATAGTTAAACTAAAGTGAGAACAAAAAAATATCAATGCATATAAACGTAGGTGTATCTCAAAGACTACATATGCATATTACTAGTCTAATTAACATGACATCTAGTATAATGAACATGAAAAATAAAAAAGTCAATCAATGAAAGCATATAAACTAAAAGTGATAGGCCTCTGGGCCAACAATTAGTATTGTTTCATGTTACTGAAATTACTGAAAAAATATTGCTAGACCGTAACACCATGTATTGTATCACTGTTTTTACCGTTTACACGATTCCTGCTTACTGTTTACCGTGCATACGGTGATTGTTACTGTTTACTGTGTACACGGTCAGTGTCACAGTTATTGTTACTGTATTGTCTTAGTAACCGAGACAACATGGATATTGATTGATTTAAGTAAATTAATTAATAATGTGATAAGAGAACTTACACTGGGATTGGGAAAATTGATGGAGGAGATTACGTCTATACTTTAAGTGAACCTCGGATATAGGTTGCGCGGCCGACTGAGGGTTCAAATGCAGGGTTCCTGAGGGATGACTAACATCCCAACTATTATTATTTTGTTGTTCCTTAGTGAGTTACTGTTACTGTTACTGAGTATCTAACGGTACGATCTGGTTCAGCGTCATGAAACTGAGGTCGTGGTCCAGTACATACATGGGACCCACCTAAAGTATGGACAATATCTCCAGCCGATCAGTTTCAATAGCATAGGACCTCGATTGACATGTATAATAAGCTAGCATGAGATGCGTTTACTACATGCGGCAACTGGAGTTCACTGACATAATTAATAATAATAAACTGTCTATAATGTATTGTGACTAACTGTGTTCACTTATCTGATTCATATATGACATGAGAAACATCTGACTGTACAAACGACCTGACTTAATATATAATTCTGTTACAGTCTACTTTTATTACTGTTCATCTATATATTGTATTACTATTGTATTCATGGTACCTCCACTGCTATTATTATATTGTATTTAGATCACTTCTCTCATTTTATACCCTCGCTTGGAACTTTTTGACTCCCCTAAATTTGCATATTCAAGTCTGGATCAGGTATTTAGGAGGATCACACGCATTACGACGAGCCCGGAGATTCTCTTGCTTGATCATTCGATCTGGATATTATTTATGTCTCTCTTGTTTATTCTTATTGATTCTCTATATTTTGGACTCAGCTTTATTCTATTGATTATTCAGAGAATAATGATATCATGTGTTAGGAATTTATATTATATTGTAGCAACTCTATTGCCCTCGTAGTTGATTGATATACCTTGTTCAAATTACATTACGCTTAACGTGTAAACATTGAGTGTTTTCCTCGCGTATATACGTCCTCGTTGCGTCTCCGTTTTTATGTATTTTGGGAAGCGAGGCGTGACATATAGTTAACAGTTATTAATTATTTATTATAATCAATTTACTAATCCTTCTCTCCGTATTCTGGCAAAGTCAAAATACCTGTTACATACGGATGCAGAAATTACGAACGAATTACACGTACGCCCCGCGTGGACCGATTCTGCAAAATTACCCTCCAATTTCTTTACAATAACACCCTTACTCTCCTTTTTTCATTACTCTTCTTCATCCCTTTATATTTTCTTCGCCTAACGCTGAGAATTACATGTACGCCCCGCGTGGACCGATTCTGCAAAATTACCCTCCAATTTCTTTACAATAACACCCTTACTCTCCTTTTTTCATTACTCTTCTTCATCCCTTTATATTTTCTTCGCCTAACGCTGAGGAGCTCTCGCTCTCTCTAGATCGAGCTCGAGATGGGAGATATCAATGGCGTCGCCGCCTTCTTCCTCATCTCCTGCCTCCTCCTCTTCTCGCCGGCGAGATCCTTCTACCTCCCTGGCGTCGCCCCTCGCGATTTCCAAAAGGTAACTCGAACCGCTTTCCTCGAACCAAATACACGCGGATCTGCTAGGATTTCTCTCCCTTCGCTTTGAGATTGAGGGTTTTGGCTTTGCTATTTCTGTTTCTCGTTGCATTTAGGTCGTGATCTTAGAAATGGAGACATGGGTGATTCTGGTTGATCCAATCCTTGACACGGTTCCGGAAATGGAATATTAGTTAGGTTATTTGAATTTCCTTTTAATGAATCAGGTTGTCGAATAATTTGATGTGACTGAGGTTTATTGAAATGAAAAATATCCCTTCTATATTAACTCATGGAAGTGAGGGACGAGGCTACGTTCAATAATAGGTCAAGTAATTGCTTTTTATGTTCAAGATCTCATTATTCCCGTTTTAGTTGTTATTGACTTGTTGATGGGTCCTGGATCTATAATCTCATCTGTAGTTGTTCCTTGCTTGTTGAAAACATAACAGTAGACTCCCATTTCTTCAAAATCCTTACCTTTTCGATAATTTGTGACCTTTTCATTTGCGCAATATGATTTCCTTCATAGAGCTTTTGTTGATGAATAGTAATTGACACCAACGTTATATGCATGTCATGTAGGATTTTCCATTTTGAAATGTCTAGTAAACAATTCTTGTTGTACAATAAAGGTAAACTTGCTAAGAATGATGCTTGAGGGAAAAAATTTGGTGATAGAGGATGTTTTTAAGTACTTAAGGCATTTGTACTATGCAGCTGTTCTCTGAATGAATAGGAAATGATCATTGGCAGCTAAACTCTGTAAGATGCATGACATGTTATATGGCGTGTTGTGAGATCTTCCCTATTTAAGCTAAATCGTAGTTTGTCTTGCTCTTTGATTGAGAATTTCACTAACTGGAAATGAGTCCTCCTTAAAATGAAAAGACAGTTCCGTTATGAGCTGAATCTGATAAATAAGATGGAATTGGGTGTGCATATTCTAGCTATGTGGAGTTCACATGAAGTGTGATAGAACACAATATGCAGATTTTTATCTGTTTGTCACTTGTACCAAGTGAGATTCTCTCTGGCTGAAATTGCTTCTACTGTCTGCTCAACGATGGGCTAGACATTTCAGTTGTTGTTTTATATGGAGTCAGTCTTTTATAGTTGGACTCTTTACTAATTGCTTGAAGTATATATGCATGATAAATTAACATTCATATCAAAATCAGAGCATTCCCTGTGCAACCTAGGGTTGCAAGATTATAAGAGAGATTGAAATAGGGTCCGCTTGTATAGAGAAAGAAGGGATCCCGGAGCAATTGATTGGCTGTTCATGTTTCGAATCTGAAAGAAATAGAATAAGATTAAACAGTGGATAAAGAGTTTGTATCATAGTCTTTATTCAAATGATAGCTCAAATCATCATTCATGTTCCTTATTCGTAGATTTCAGTTCCTTCTAAAGGATTTACAAATAAATATCAGGTAAAAATCAAATTAAACTTGTCCATAATCTATCCAAACTACCTAAAAGATAAGCTTTAAACGAAACCCTACAAGATAGTATAGAATGCAATCATATTTAAAACTCTTTCAGAAAACAAAAATTAAGATTAAGTCCTTCAAATGCTGAAGGACCCTTAATAAACAGAAATTAATCCTGTTTCATTGATCACATCAATTCTTTTCTTAACTCGTCCATGTGTCCATCTTTCTACCATTGCCTTCTTTCTCCAGTAGCCTTCAAGAATATTTGTTTTGCAGCTTGTGCTACGAGCTCTCTTTTCTGATTCTTATGCTTATTGTCTAACCTTCATTCTCTTTCCTCTGATGTATGTACAAATAGATTTGTTATTTAATTCATGTAATTCATTTGGGAGGTCAGTTGCTAGGATTCATTAATTACAATAGAGGTCAGTGTCTAAATACATTTCTTTGTACTTATATTGACAATTTATGTTATTTCATCCTCTAAGAACTAGAAAAAGTATATTGGGAAAAGGGTATGATGCTCCTTTCCTGTTTTGACGTTACATGAACTTTTTGTGTGAATTTGATTATTTCTTTGCCAACTTCTCCTAGAAAAATCATTTGTTCATGCTAGGATCCAATTTGTCTCTTGCTGTTTATGCAATGCTATTATTTAAAACCTTTGTGGTGCTATCTTTTGTGAACAGGGTGATGAACTTCAGGTGAAAGTGAACAAACTTCATCGACAAAGACACAACTTCCTTATGATTATTATTTCTTGGACTTCTGTAAGCCCTCCACAATCATGAACAGTGCTGAGAATTTAGGAGAAGTCCTTCGTGGTGATCGCATTGAGAACTCTGTTTATATAGTAAGTACTCTCGATCTGTCAGTGAACAAGTACACTTCAATTTTAAGTACCATGGAAATCTGATTTGAATTCTCTCGTCGTTTTAAGAGGTAACAAAGAAGTTATTATTTAAGCAGGCCTTGAATACTTTATTTACCTAGTTAACCTCTGTTTAATGTTATATTCATGTATGATGTGTGATCCAGTTTAAAATGAGAACTGATGAGCCTTGCAAGGTAGCTTGTCGTACAAAGCTTACTAAAGAAACTGCAAAGAATTTCAGGGAGAAGATTGATGATGAATATCGAGTTAACATGTAAGCATATCAGTCGTATGCTGTCTTGTAAATCTTTTCTAAAAATGAAATGATTTCTTCTAAGTTATTACCACCTCATATTTGTCTACAAATTGTCACATCTGTGCATTTGTGTGCTTTCCCTCTTGGCAAATACTTTGCTTCGTCTGAACTTCAGATTTAATTTCCAATTTCCGCCAGTACTTAACAAAAGATGTTACACTTTATAGGATCCTGGATAATCTTCCAGTTGCAGTCCCTAGGCAAAGGAGAGATGGAAGTCCAGCGCCAAGTTATGAGCATGGTTACCGTGTGGTATTAAAGTAAGCTACTTTACTGGTATATGTTGCAGTTCCTGCTTAACAATGAATTTCTTTTTCTGTTAAGCTAACTTTTGTTACTGTTTGATCAGAATAAAGATGATAAGCATTACATAAACAACCACCTGAGCTTCAAAGTCATGTACCATCAGGACTCTGAGACTGAGGATGCACGAATTGTTGGCTTTGAGGTTATTCCAAGCAGGTACTTATGCTTATATGGTTACTTTTATTGTTTCTTGTCATTTGTTGCACTTCTTGCAGTACTAGTGATGATACTTTTCAATTATGTTATATAGTTTGTTTGTTGCTATTGTCCTTTTCATTGTTTGCTACAGCAATACTAGAAAGTTGGAAGTCATTGCACATAACTATACTGCTGGGTCTTCACTTTATTTCATTGTGTACAAGAAACTACAAATATAGAATAACTATTTACTTAAATATTATTGTCTAGAAGTGCATGATACAAAATCAAGTTGTAGATTGAAAGTTAAGAATATTATCACTTCAGTATATGAGGTCATTTACTGAATTTGTTTGATCCATGAAGCTGTGAAACGGATCTTTCTTTGCTTGATTGGCAATAGGATCATCCTACCATTGTATTCTTAAAATGTTCACTTTAAAAGCCTTAAATTCCCTGCCACTGCACCAAAGGTCTGAAGTTATGGTGAGGGTTTGGGGATGTATTTTCATATTCTAACAAAAAGTTTATATGGAAACACTAGTCATTGCAATTCAAGCATTCATCTCACAGTATTATTCTTTGATTGTCGAGGGATAAAGGTCTTAAAGTCCTTGCCAATATGCCAAATAGTAGAATACCTATGTAGTCGTTGCTGATAAAATGCAACTAGATATAGCAAAATTTATGAGTTGGAACATTAGATTTAGTAGCAAATAACATCTGCGATAGCATTTAGGAACTTATGGTTTTATATTGGATGGTAATTCTTTGTTGTTGCATTATTATTTCTTCAAAAGAATCTTTAATTTTACTTCATAATATATTTTATTGTTTAGTTTCTTGTGTCTATCAGTTGTTTCTGGATTTTACTTTCAGCATGTAACTTGGTGCTTTAATTTAACTGGATTCTTGGCACGTGCAATTGCACATGAAACTAAAATAAAATTTTGTATAAAGTTTAGACTTTCAGCATTGATATATATTAAAAGAGATGACAGGGCCCACTAACTATTAATATTAATTCTCAATTGTTAATGACTTGTTCTCATTAAATCCAGTCTGTACTTTAGTCAAATCCCAATTCCCTATGACATCTCTTGATAAAACCCCTTCCATGTTCTGTGCCACTCACAAAAGCAACATCCTGTGCCTTCTCCCGTTATAAAGTAGTATAGATGTTTAGATGTGAGGATAAACAACATGACCCATTAAGCACAGAATTTTCAATTTCGAAGCCTTTTCATGTCCGACACGCGACACTTTTTGCATGCCAATGATGCTTCATATATACTTTTTTGGATTTGTTATGTCATCGTGTCAAGTTGCCTCATATATGTATTGTCCCTGCTTCTTAGAACATGACATATACATATGTTTGTTTAGTATTTGTTCCTAGGATTGACATTGTTTCAGGTGATGCAAGCTTTATCAAACATCTTGTTAAACCCTACTTGTGTTCTTTTTCTTGCTCCTTTTGATTGTCTTCCTATTAAGAACATGCAGGTTTTTCTAGTGTTTCTTCACTTGTTTCATCCTATTCTCGTAGGTCTTTGCCACTTTACCATGTTTATCCATAAAGAAGTGTCCATACCGACCACATTTCTTTCTCCATGATGCAGATATGGTTTTTTATATATGCATGCTGAATTTAATTTAAATTTATATGTGACGTGTTTATGCACTGTTGTGGGTAATTCCTAAGGAATCAGTCCACGCACCAAAATAATGGAGTGGGTATAATCAAATCACAGAAATCACCGCAAAAGCACAGATTTTACGTGAAAACCCGAATGGGAAAAATCACGGAGAGAGAGAGAGATTCCACTGCATCAATGGCGATTACAGTTGGAGGTTCTCTGGTGTACTAGGTTTCTGAATATAATGGATCATCCTTCTCCGCATTGGAAGAGATCTACTATTTATACAGGCAGAATCCGTTAGATAAGGTTGCAGAGTCCAGCTCTGTTTAAATATTTAACCGCTTATCTTGGAGGCGGTTAGCGCTGAACATCCGGATTTGAATGAGATGGATAAGGGTCCATCTTAATCTAGCAGTCTGTAGATGAGGATGATCTGTTCCCGAGAGAGTAATTACCTAGTTTAAATAGGGATCGAGTTTAGAGATGGAGATATTTGTAACTGGATTTATCTCTTCCTTTTATCTACCTGATCCACTTGAATCCGAATTGGGCGAAGGCTCTGAATTAGAAGATCTAGAAGTGGCCACATATCACATATCCATCTGAGGCGGTATCGACACGCGTCCCCATCTTGGGCGGGTCAGAAAGTGACCACTACATATGCCCTCTCTACTTTCCTCTCTTGGAGGATATCGGAGGACGCTTTCTTGGGAACCAAGGGTTTCCGTGGACTGAGAGATGGACAGGGGAACAGGTAGAGAAGGAAACTTTGGACCTGGATTTGGGTCGGCTGCTGTCGATTCAGTTCTTGTCTTTTAGTGGCGTGCGCGGCTCTGCAGGTTGAGAGAGCCTTAAATGCATGTCCCATCCGTTGCAGCATCGATTAGGTCACTGTCACTTTTGTGGGACACGACGCTTGAGGTGGGTACTACGTATCTGAAAAGACAGTTTTAATCTGATCCGTCGTAATACATGTAGGCCCCTAATTGAGCGACTGTTCATTCCCCTAAGGTTAAGAAGCGACGCTTTGAGGCCTTGAGCATTTTTTCTCAAAATTTTGCATCTTCTTCTTTCTTGCCTTCTTCTGATTCTTTAATTTTCAGATCTCAGTTGTTTCTCTTATTTCTATTGTGATGAAGAATGGAGAGAAATTCAGTGTGGACGGCGTTACGGGCAAAGGAAAGGCCGCGACAGAGAAAGGAAAGAGAACTTCCCATCGTACCAGGATTGGGATGGACTTCGATCCAAAAAAACTCCAAGCTCAGGAGATGGATAAATATCTGGTGAATTATGGCTTTCGCTTGAATTCGGGGATACAAATCGAGTTTTGCTCCCATGGTGTTGACATTTCTTTGGCCCCTCCTAATGATGATGTATATATGCATCCCCAGGTTCCGACACTGGGGTTGAGGCTGCCGATGACAACGTTCGTCCATGGCGTTGACTTTTTACAGGGTCGCCCCCTCATTTGTCGGCGGTGGCTTGGCGTGCGGTACTAGGGTTCGAGGCCCTCTGCGTCTTGTACGCTATCGAGACGTGTTAGCGTGAGGTCTTCAGCACTGCATACGCACTAAGGAGGACCACTCAAGGCGCGCGCTACTTTGTCCATCAGAGCGGGGTTGAAAAGATTATTGTCAATATTGTTGACAACGACTATGGCATGCGAGATACCGTGATCCGGATGACCGGTCCGTGGGAAGCCGAATCGACGGATGAGCGTGGCCACCTCGGTTGTCTAGAACTTGGTCCCCGTTCTCGCGGAGGGGCCTTGCCCACCGTTGATATCGAGGCGAAGTTGCAGAAGGTGACGGCCATCAACTATAATTGTCATAACTAGAGTTGGCTGCTGGATCCGAACAGACCTCAGTGCCCCCAATCATCCGGCGGGTGCCTGCTTCGGGTAATAACCAACCTGCCCCCGAACCTGAGGAGCCTGTTCGGGAGGAAAGCCATAATGTCTCCAAACCGGGGAGCCTACTCGGGAGGTAAGCCAATCAGCTGTTGATTTCGGGAAGTCAAAAGTTTCGAGACGGATGGTTTCCACCAAGAAGAAGAGGGCGCTTGCTCAGTCTTCGCGTCGCGCCGTGAGGTAAATTCTTGATTTCTTTGGTTTTCTACTTGGAGAACTGTTTCTCGACGCTTGCTTTTCTTTTGCAGAAGAAGTGCATGCTTCAGTTCAACGAGTCTGATGATGAGGGAATGATAGACTTGCTCGAAGCCGTGACCCCTCCTCCGTCCACAGCCGCGGAGCAGTCCCCTGTGGTCGAGGAAGCTCGGGTGTTATCCTCTGACCGCATGGACGGTGCTCGGGAGGTTTCGCCTGTCATCGAGACTATTGAAGAGGTTGCGGACGCGCTTCTAGAGATGCTAGCGGATCCCTCTACTATTGAGTTGCTCCCTGAGGATGGGGTTGAGACAACGGTGTCCCCTACTTTGGACGATGCTGAGCTTAAGTCCCGCATAGGCTTGAAGGGTTGGCGCTGCTGAACATCTTTGGGCTGCAGACAGTGTGAGGGTCGTCGGTGGTATCGTCTCCTCATGGACTGCCACTCAGTCCCAAGAATTGTCTTCAGAGCAGATCGTTGCAAATCTTGAATTAGGATTGTTTCTTCGGAGGGGAGATGTTGAGGTGGCCCGTGGGTATAGTGACTTCTTCGGAGGGCTCGAGGAACTCAAGGTCCTGCCTTTAAAAGAGGGGAGTCGGCGTACGAAGAATGAGGTTTTCAAGATAAGTAACGCGACGACTTTGTCTTAAGTTATTTGTTTGTGTGCCGTCTAACTTTGGCTTCCCTTTCAAAATACCATGCTTATCTCAGAGCTGTTGGATGACCACCGGGATTCCTTGAAGGTGAAGGAGGGTGAAATCGCTGATTTGCGCCGGGGGATGGAGGAGCTCAGCGCTGCGGGGAAGGCGGCGACTGAGGAGATTAGTCGGCTCAAAGTTTACTTGGACCACGAGGCGGTGGTTCATTCAAATCGAGAGGAGCTGGCGCAACTTAGGGGTGAGCTAGAGAAGAGGGGCTCGGAGATGCAGAAGAGGGACTCTGAGCTACAATAAAAAGGGTTTGCACTGCAGACGATTCAGAAAGAGCTTGAGGAGATGCGCCAGCATGCTGAGGGGCAGAGGCTACCCTGAGGTTGGAGCGGGACGCCTTCGAGATGAAGGAGTGCCTCGAGGATGACTTGGGTCGGGCGCTGATTGCCCAACGCGTGAGTAGGAGGCGATAAGTCATTATCAACGGGCGGTGAAGGTTTTCAAATTTAAGAAATATAAAGAGGGGTACGAAGATGGGAAATAATGCGCGTCCCTAGTATCCGCTCGAAATTGGAGCCTTCCCCGGGAGTTAAGGCCAGAAACCTCCTGAAAGCAGTGTCGTTCCCGCTACCACTGCTGAGGTCTCCCTGAGTGTTCCTTCCAAGATTTTTGCACCTTGGTAACAAGTCTTTCGCCAACTGCTCACACAGCTAGGCCTGTGGCTCCGGCTGCCCCTGAAGATGCTATGCCTCTGACTCCCCTTTTGTGGCGTCTCAAAAAGGTAAAGTGAGTGCTTGAGAGTTTGTTTCGTTTTTTTTTCTTTTACCGTTTGTAAAAACCAAAATGTAATCTTTTTTAACGGAATAATTGAATATTCAGATTTCACCTCTTTTTTAATGTCTTGCTTCCGTTGTGTTTTAAGGCCGTTGTGGACGCGGACCTGGTGGATCCTTCTCATCTGGCTTCTGACATGGTAGTCTTCGTAGGCTCAGAGGGTCAGGATCAAAGAGGAGTCCTTCGGAAGCTACAAGTGTCTCTTGCCTGCATAAACTCATATGGGGCTGGATCTTCTAGAGTGAGGCTCTCCGAGGGGGCTCAAGGTTTTGACCCGAGGGCCGAGATGAGGGGTGGAAATAGATTTGGACGACGAGCCTAGGTCGTTGCTGGACTTCCTGAATGCTTGGCGGAAGTAGGTCGCTGCGAACTCATTCCGGGTGATTTCTGGGCTTTCTGGCCATATAGAGCTCGAGCTGCTCGATCTCCTTACTTCCCAGCTGGATCGTAAGCTTATCTCTCACAATGTGACGGTGGAAGATCTCAGAAAGAAGATGGGTGGACTACCCCAGAAGGGGAACAAATTGCTAGAGGCGATTGCTAAATTGAGGGAGAAGTTAGAGCTTGAAGTCAGGCTTCTGAACAGGCTTGAGGAACTGCAAAAGGCGTGGAAGGAGGTGTCTGATCTTCAGGGGAATGTCGCTTCAGCCCAGTCAGAGGTCTCTTCTCTTCGGGAGCATATCGATAAGGAACGTGCGGAGAAGCTGGTGCTCAAGCACGAAGTCCATGTGCTAAAAAATAACTTAAAGAATCGGGATAAGGATGTCAAGGAGTTGAGAGCCAAGGGTGCTCGTCAGTCGGATTGTTTTGACGAGCTTTGAACAGCTCATGAGATGCTGCTTAAAGAGACACAGAGGTTGCATTCTCGAATCATATTTCTTAGCTCAGGCAGTCAAGTGGAAGGCTCTGGAGGATGGCACGGGGTACGAACCGCGATCTCGAGGGCCTGCCTTCCGACCTAGGGGCTTGGGTAACCAGTTGGGGAGATCGACCAATCAGGCTGGGAGCTCTGGCGGCTGGCGCGGGAGACCTCGTGGCGGGTCGAAGGACCGAGGCGGTGGTCGCAGGCAGAGCTAAATAGCTTGCCCTTTTTTTGTAAGAACTGATGTAATAAGAAGGTATGCCCTCCATTTTCTTTGCGTACTTGAATCATTGCTCTTGGCGCTCATGTGTGATGCCTTTAGCTCTTTTGTTTACTTTGCTGCTATGTTTCCTCGGGATGTTGATTTGATTCTGAAACGCTTGAAGTGGTTTGGTATGTAGTTCCCGAGTGAGGAATCCTTCCCGAATGGGGGTGGCTTCAGGTTTGAGATTATGTTGTTGTAACGTCCATCTTCCTAGAGATCGTTCGAAGAGTCGTCATCTGGGTGAAGACCTGTATAGGCTGTTGCCTCACTCGAGTGACCATCAAGGTGAAAACCTATCTAGACTGACTTCGAGTAGTCATAGTGGGTGAGTCCCCGTCTTTCAGGGGGCTCCCCGAGGTATAGTCGTCAAGGTGAAAACATGTATAGGATGTTGACTCACTCGAGTGGCCGTCAAGATGAAACTTGTTTATGCTGTCTCCGAGCAGTCATAGTGGGCGAGTTCCCGTCTTTCATAAGGCTTCCCAAAGGATTGTCGTCAAGATGAAAACCTATATAGGTTGTTGACTCACTCGAGTGGCTGCCAAGGTGAAAACTTACTTAGGCTGACTCCGAGCAGCCATTGTGGGCGAGTCCCTGTCTTTTAGGGGGCTCCCGGAGGGATAACCACATGAGCTATTTTTCTTTTATAGTCGTCAGGGTAGGATCCGTGTAGGCTGTTGACTAACTCAGGTGGCTGTCAGGGTGAAGACCCGTATAGGCTGAATTTGAGCAGCCATTGTGGGCGAGTTCCCGTCTCTCAGGGGGCTCCCCGAAGGATAGCCATATGGGCTGTTTTCCCTTTGTAACCGTCAGGGTAAGACCCGTGTAGGCTGTTGACTTACTCGGATGGCTGTCTGTGTGAAAACCCGTATGGGCTGACTCTGAGCAGCCATTGTGGGCGAGTCCCTGTCTTTTAGGAGGCTCCCCGAGGGATAGCCGCATAGGTTGTTTTTTCCTTGTAGCAGTCAGGGTAGGACTCGTGCATGCTGTTGATTGAGCTTGTCGTACCTGGAGAAGACAATGAACATCAAAGTAAAAGAGTGCATAATTTTATTGGATATTACACGGTTTTAACACGTAGTATCATTTCGAGTGAGAATAACTCTGTTGGCTGCCGGGGTCTTCCTGTCCCGAATGGTGCCGAAGAGCGAGCGCTTTAGTCAACGGTCTCGGTCGGGGTCAGGATCTTCCTCCAAGTCGAGAATGAACTCGTCCGGTGTCCACATTGCACTAGGTCCTCGAGGTGTCTTTTGAGGGCCCAGCGATGCAGGGTGCATGTCTTTGACTGCTTTGAAAAGAACAGTTCCCTACTTCGAGGGAATCTGTGTCGTGCTGGGCTGTCTTAGGGAGTTACACTCATGACTGATGCTTGATGATTTGAAGGGTCTGGTCCATTGGCAGCTTCATTGGGGTGAAGACTGAGACGTCCTTGGTCTTCACCGTTGTCGAGGAAGTGTTCTTGTGAATTGGGGCGTGATGTCCCCTTGCACGCTTTCGCGAGCTATCTACTTGAAGGCTCTCGGGGTTCCTATGCAGAGAGGTTACTTTAGGGCACATTTTGTTTAACTTGAAATGTAGGTCAGTCAGAGCCACTGGATGTTGGTTGACCTCGGGGGAGGTCCACCTGAGTTTCCCTGGCGCCCAACTCGATGACTCATTGTTGTGCTTCTCGAAGAAACTTTATTTGTGTGAGCAATTGATGGTTGACTTGCGTTACAGCCTCTCACGTTCTGCGGTACCGCGATGGATGGCGATTAGTTCTCTCTCACAATCTGCCTTGGCCCTCTGTTCCCCAATCGTTGTCATAAATCGATCATCATCTGACGAGTGGCCCACGGGAGAGGACCGACGGATCGATTTCATTGGGAGCGTGGGCGTCATGACGGGTTGCATTCTTGTGCGCCGTGATCTTTGTGCGAGGGTATTTTTATGGAAGAGTTAAAGTATTAGATGGAGAGATCTCAAATCTCTCAATGAAAGCACCAAATATTATAGGTAATTCCTAAGGAATAAGTCCACGTACCAAAATAATGGAGTGGGTATAATCAAATCACAAAAAATCACCGCAAACACAGATTTTACGTGAAAAACCCGAATGGAAAAAACCACACAGAGAGGGAAAGGGATTCCACTAACAGTTGGGGGTTTCTAGTGTACTAGGGTTTTTGAATACAATAGATCGTCATCCTTTGCGTTGAAAGGGATCTACTACTTATACAGGTAGTGTCTGTTAGATAAAGTTACAGAGTCCAGCTCTATTTAAATATTTAACTGCTTATCTTGGAGGCGGTTAGAGTTGAACATCCAGATTTGAATGAGGTGGATGAGAGTCCATCTTTATCGGGCAGTCTGTAGATGAGGATGATCCGTTCCTGAGGGAGTAACTGCCTAGTTTAAATGAGGATCGGGTTTAGAGATGGAGATATTTGCAACTGGATTTATTTCTTCCTTCTATCTATTGATCCACTTTGAATCCGAACTGGGTGAAAGTTCTGGATTGGAGGTTTTAGAAGTGGTCATGTGTCACATATCCATCTGAGGCGGTATAGACACGCGTCCCGATCTTGGGCTGGTCAAAAAGTGACCACTACATGCACACACAAACTTGTAAATAAATAAAGTTATTTATACCTACACAAATCAAACACTTCGATACATGCAATTTTTCATACTTGTGGCTTCATGTACACCCAATGTATGCAAACATGTATATACATGGGATTTCTGTACCACGCTTACCAAGGTGTATTTAAGAAGAGTAAGACTTTATTCCTGGGTGATTTCTGTACCACGCCTTACCAAGGTGTATTGAAGAAGAGTAAGGCTTTATTCCTGGGTGTATCTTTAAAAGTTTGTTCCCATCTAGATTTGTTCCCATCTAGCAAAAAATGTAGAGGTAGGCCATTCAAAGGTTGATATACTGTTCATCTTGATTTATGCACTATAAGATGTATACGAATAGACTATAAACTTCTGATCCAGCCATCTACAATGACAAGAAGGCCGCTGTCCTAAGTTTAGGGTCATCTTTTCTGTTTAATAGCAACTGAAAGTGTAGACATGTAAAAAAAAATAATAATCAAATCCATATACAATTCCATATTCATAACTCAACAATATGGATCTTCTGTATCCATTTATTTGAAATATGGGTATAGGTGTACTATCAGAAATACTCAAATACTTAGGTGAACATACTGGACAGATTTAAGTCCACCTGAGTATTGCTTATGTGGTACATGGACCACACACAAATCCAAGCTAATGTGGTCGTTTAGATACAGGGTTCAAAAACTCGGCCGAGTCGGAAAAGGGTTCAAAAACTCGGCCGATCCGGTTCCGACTCGGCCGAGTTAGAACCTGATCGGCTTCTCCGATCAAAACCAGGCCGTGAGTCAACATTTTGCATCGTTTGACTTGACTCGGGATGGACTCGGAGTTGACTCGGGCGTATCGGCCGAGTGAACGATGGAATCGGCTTGACTCGGCCGATATCACCGAGTCGATGTCGAGTCCATCTCGAGCCGATGCCGATCTCAAGCGAGTCGGTTCCGAAAAAACAAAATAAAACACAAACTTACCCGTCGACCTTGACCTCAACCCCGATCTCCCACCCCGATCTCCACCGTCGACCCCCGACCCCGATCTCCGCCGTCAACCTCCGATCTTCACTCAAGAGCGAAGGGAGGGAGGGAGAGATCGACGGGAGGGGGAAAGAGGGTGGGAAGGGGAGAGAGTCTCCGACCTATCTCTCTCCCCCGTCTTCCCTCCCTCTGATCTCTCCCCCCCCCCCACCCAACTCACTCCCCCTCCCGTCGATCTCTCTTTCCCTCCATCTTGTCTTCCCTCCCTCTGATCTCTCTCCCCCTCACCCGATCTCTCTCACCCTCTCTCTTATAACCTTTTTTCTTTTTTTCCTTCTAAATTTTTGGTTTTTTTTTCAGATTTACCCCACCTTTTCATATTTCTGAATTTATCTCCCAAATTTATATATTCTTATATTTACCCCATCAAATCATCATATTTTTTCAATTATCCCTCAAAACAATTTTGTTTTGAACATGTGATATATGAAAATTGATATTATATATATTTTTTAACATTTGTCGTGATTTTTTTCAGATTTTTTGAGCTTTATTTATAGTGTTTTGCGCGTATCACCTGAGTCTGTTCTGACATGTCGCGACCAATGTGGGACGGTACCCGCCGAGTCGGCGACCGAGACCACGACTTTGAACCATACATACATACATGCATGCATTATGTACACATGCATACAATTCATATGTGTGTGTGTAAAGAGAGAGACTTGTGTCATTCTGGAAGGATTCGAGGCCGAATTCTTCCCGCTCAAATACAACCCTACGTCATCTGAATGTAAGATCCACTCCGTTAAAGTTGATCTGCATTATTTAAAATAACTTAAAAAAGATCATGCGTTTTAAATACTTTTTGTCCATCCATCAAGTAGGCGCAAAATGGATGGTTGAAAAAGTGAGTTGGTTAGTTTAACAGTATAGAATATTTGAAATCTAACAAAAATTAGTGTGCGAGGGTCTTAAGTGTTTAGATCATGATGAAATGGTCGGATTGAGAATTTGTAAGTCTAAAGACGTAGATCTAAGCAATATGCTATTTTCGGCCGTTCATTTTGCGCCTACTTGATGAATGGGCAAAAAGTATTCAAAATACAAGATTTTTGATTTTTAGTTACTTTAAATAATGTAGATCAACTTCAACGAAATGGATCTTGCATTCGGATGTTGTAGGGTTGTATTTGAATGGGATGGGTTCGGCCTTGAATCCTTCCGGAATGACATGAGTCTCTCTCTTTCTCTCTCTATCCCCCCCCCCCCAACAAAAAAAAAAAAAAAAAACACATATTCCTTGCTTTAATGTACCATGGAGCTAAAATTAGAGGTCTAATAGATTTTTTATCCATCTGTTTGGTTGTGGTTAAAGATATCCAGCTAGTATTTGTATTGAATTCTACATCTGAATTCATCGTTACCAAGTATGAATATAGAGTTCAATGTTCAAATAATATTCATATTCATCTTCCTTTTCATTAAAAGAAAATAAATAAAGTATTTGTATCTTTGTCCACTAACATACTTGTGCATTCAATGTTCAAATAAGGTACATATTTTTACTCACTCTGTGCCCACTTGTTTCCACCCTCAATAGCA